>PVJA010014549.1:0-47247 GCA_004027025.1 Myocastor coypus | reverse complement strand
GGGAAAAGAAAAAAAAAAGTAATGTGGATTTAGAAAGGTTAATGTTTAGTTGTTTGATCAATCTTATATACCTATATGTATTAATCTAAACTGATCCGATGATGAAAATATGTAATATAACCATTGTTAAATTTAAACAATAAAAGAATTGGAAAAAATAAATAAATAAATAAATAAATAAATAAATAAATAAATAAATAAATAAATAAATAAATACAAGAAGCTGGCTGAGGTAGCATGGAAAGAGATCTACCAATAGAAGTAAATCCTTGTCTGCACCTTAGAATTCTCTACTGGTAACAAGGGGACATCTCTGCAGAACGTTTTGCCTTCTGTGAAGTAATTCTTGTCCTTCAGTGTGCAGTGTGTGTGTGTGTGTGTGTGTGTGTGTGTGTGTGTGTGTGTGATACAAGGGATCAAACTTAGGACCTTGCACTTGCTAGGCAAGTACTTACTCCACTGAGCTACCTCCCCGACCCCTTCCGTGTGCATTTGATGATTCCTTGCACTGTTCACTTTTTTCTCCACCAGCATGTTTTCACTTTCACATCATTATTCTGGGCACAGACACACAGCAGGTCTTCATCAGGTGCTAGCTAAATGAGTAAGTAGTGGAGAGGCTGGGAACTTAAGAGGTGGCCTGAAGAAGGTGCTTTATAGCCACAGTGAGATAAGCATTCTTTATTTCTCTTTCAACTTCCAAGGCAACTGGTACCACAAAATCCTGTTATGTTTTTAGGGGAGCCAGGGGTTTCAGTCATAGACAATGTGCATTGCAGTACTGTGAGGCCCACAAGGTGACCAGACTGTGCTAGCTCCCAAATGGAAATTGCTATTTGAATTTGCTTTAATATGGGAAATGTCATCACTGGTCACTATTATGGTCATTTTCAGAATTATTTGCTCAATATTTGTTTGACCACTAGGCTGTGACCTCCTGGCACAAAGGTGCCATTTAATAAGTATGTGTTGGATGAATGAATAAATGATTTTGCATGCAGCTATAACACAAGTATATACCTTGATTTGAGGAGATAGGGGCTGTACTCTCCAAGGAGTACTGTTTAGTCTAAGACGTGAGGGATGACTAAAAATTATTAAGTGAAGAAAAAGGTAACAAATTACATGTGAGAAAACACAGGGAAAGTCTGTGTAGTTTCAGTGTTGGAAGGTGTGGTACATTTACCCATGCAGAAGAAGGCCAATGCCACCAGGATGTGGAAATAAAGCTGAGGGGACACATACTGCTATAAACCACTCCTGAGATTTGGAACTTTAATGTAACAGCAACAGAGAGACACTTATGATACTTAGCAGAAGAATTTTGTGGTCAGACTGACGTTTTCAAAGGAACATGACAGCTACCACTATGTAGAGAATGCACTAGAAACTGGTGAAGTGGAAGTGGGGACACTGAAGTCACCTAGGAAAGAGAAGATGGTTGTAACAGAAAATGCCACCTGCTCCCAACCAGTACACTTCATTTTCTTAGTTGCACAGGTAATAGTTCCTGTTCCAGTTCTGGTTGCTTCTGTCTTCTAGAAACAGCTGGTCACTGTGATACATAGCTACTCACTACAATGCACCTTGTATAAACCAATCCTCAACTGACAAGGTATCTGCCTCTGTGCTTCTGCTTGCTTATCCCATATGAGCTCTAGATCACCAGAGATCAGGAACTGATCGTTTAGGAATGAGGCCAATCGGTGCCTGTCAGCATAAATAAATCTGCCTCCAAATCGTGGGAATTGTTTCAGTGTTTCAGCACGGTGAGCTCACTGTGATGACAACCGAAGAGATGGAGAGACTCTGATGGAATTAGGGGCTTCTAGAAGTTCAGGTGAAAGCAAAGACTCCTAGGTACCCTCTGGATTTCTGACTGGAGATTAATGTTGACACAACTGGACAGGATGGAGCCCATTTTGAGTGAGATACAAGAAGAGACATGATTGGCTCAATTTTAACTGTATCTAATCTAAGATGCTGGTGAGGTGACCAGGAGTGGAGAAGTAAGGGTTCCTTCTATTAGACAGATGAATCTGGAGTGTAGCACCAGACAGATATTATATTGAGGATGACAGGCTAGGTTCAATCTCAAGTCAGAGGTGATTGAAGCCATAGCAAAAAAGGAAATCCCTGTAAAGGAGCCAGGAAAAGTTATTAAGTAATTCCATAACTATTAGTGGGTAGAAGATAGGAAACCAGAAAAAGAGGCCAAGGAGGTTTCTCTGGCAAGAGACGCCAAGGGCAAAGAATTGTGCAAAGAGACTGTAACGAGGGAGCTGACCTGATGATGAGACATCCACAAAGGAAGATTCACGGACCACAGAGAGGGGAAGTGGAAGTCCCTTACACAGAACTGTAAGGTTCTCAGGGCGGGCCCACCATCACACTTCCCTGCAGGTGGTCATACCTGTCTTCCTCCTCTTCCAGCTTACTTCTTCTGGACAGGAATTCCAGGTGCAGCCCATTTCTCCCTCAAGTCAGGCGTTTAGTGAGAGGAGGGAGCTGCCAGCAGCACACTGAAGGTCCCTTCACACAAGCGTTGCCCCCACATGGACAGCCCATGCTTTCACTAGGCTATGACACACCAGGCCAGCAATAGGAGGGAATCCTCCTAACGGGGTCCTCTGTCCACCCCCACAAGCTCATGTGGACCCCCAAGTGCTCTAGCCCTGATGTCATGAGGGTCAAATGCCCTCATTTGTACTCATAAACTGATTTTTTTTTCTCAACAATTTAACAATTAGTCTGCATTGAAGATGCAGACTCTCAACCTGCGAGGGGTGGCCTAGGACATTTTACCCTCAACAGAACCGTGAAACCTGGGAAAGGACCTAAGTGTCACCATGAATAGCTGGTACTGGAAGCGATTGGTATGGTGTCCCATGAGCCCAGGACTCGTCTCTGCTCACTCTGTGCCACTGCTCTTCCACTTGCTACCACAGGTTCTAAATGCCTAAAGTTTTATTTTTAAAAAATAATTTAAAGCTCACAAAAGGTTGAAGAACAGTACTGTTTTCATATTCTCATAGCTCAGCTTCCTCAATGACAATATCTTCCATTGCTGCAGAACATGGTAGAAACCAGGAAATTGATAATGACACAGCACTATTAACTGAGGTAAAGACCTTACTTGGAGTATACTAGTTTTTACATGCACTTATTCCTCCTTTTTCTCCTACTCCTCCTTTTTCATCTTCTGTGTAAAGTTCTATAACATTTAATGAAACTAAATTTTTTTTAAATTAGGATATTATTCACTCTTTTAAGGTATACAGTTCCATGGTTTTTAATATACTCACAAAGTAGTACAAGCATCACCACTGTCTAATCTTAGGCTTTCTCTCTACTCTAAAAAGAAACTGCATAACCCTCATTAGTCACTCTAGCTCCCCTTCCCAGGAACCAAGAATCTATTTCCTGTTGTTATGGATTTGCCTATTCTGAAGGTTTCAAAGAGACAGAATGCACACAGTGTTGCCTTTTGTGTCCTCCCACACACTTTCACTCTGTGTGCCCCCAATTCCACTCTGTCTCATGTGGTAAAGACATCTGACATACACTTTGCCCACTGAACAGCTAGTGTCTCTCCAATCTAATGGAATTGCTGTACAGCAGTCATGTTTCAAAATTGACGATTTCCCCCAAAACAGCCATCGTCAAGTAGTCTTTTGTGAAGTCAGTGTGGTGAGTAGTTGTAAGGGGGCAAAGCTCATAGTCTCCTGGTCTTGTGGCAAGGCTTGGAGTGTCTGCAAGGAAAGAGATGGCTGATGTCATCTTCAGATGACTCCAAGTGCTAAGAGAACAGAGAGCCAGAAGACAGCTAAATGCTCCTTTGCCAGACTTGTTTCGGCTATAGGTAGAGGAAATGAGGCCCAGAGACAAGAATTTCCCATCTGTCCAAGACAAAATTTGCCAGTGCCAGAGCAGAAACTCCACATAGCAGGACAATTTCCTCAATTATGGTACTTCTGAGAATGCTGAACCCTGGTTCTAGGCTCGGTACAAAAGAGGGCAACCTAGGGTGCTGGGAGCACCCTCCCCAAGCCCTGGGGATATTCCACCACCCAACTCTTGGAGCCCTTTTCCAGGTGTGCTGATTCACTTGGGTGGTGTTGACGGGGCTTCCTATATGCCCAGGGGTGCTCAAGGAGTGCCCTGAGCTGAGGGTCTCTTCTCCCGAGTGATGCTCCCTGCAGCCTCTCCTCTAAGCAGAACAAGGGGGTTGGAAAGCAGAGATCAGAAAAAGGAAGCCGTTTCCATGCTCTGTAAATACTCCCTTTTCATACAAAAATTCATATGGAGGAAAGTAAAAAAAAATAGAATTACCCATGAATCTACTATATAATACAGACATTCAAATACTTGAAGGAGGTGTCATTCTTTCCAGACAGTGTTTGGTTAAGAGATTTCAAGTATATGGCAAAGTGGAAGGAACTGCAGAATACATCCTTATCTCCTCCCATTCCACAATTTTCTACTCAGAGACAATTTTGTTTCATTTTCATCCCAATCACCTCTAAATTATTTTTTAGCAAATCTCAGATGTGTGCATTTCACACACAAATATTTCGGACTCATCTTCTCAGACCACCCAGACACCATGGCCCAGCCAGATCACCTCAGAGGAATCGCCAGGGGAAGCGCTTCCTCTTCTTTCTCCCTGGTGCATTGGGTGCTCCTTGCCCACAGTGCTGTACACTTTCTGCTGAGCAGGGTGTGGGTGCACCCTGTCCTACCCCTTCACAAGCTTCCATTCTTGCAGGGAAAGGTCTAGGCTTCATTAGTGTAGAACTCTGGCCCAAAGAAGCTGAGTTTTGGCCCATGTGGAACTTTTCGATAAATGGAGGCATAATGCAATGAAGCATGTAGCCAGTTTCCTACATTAGAAAGTAGGCAGAAGGACAAGTGCTGTCTCAGTCCTAAGTGCATCAAGTGGGGGCAGCACAGGGGACAGCAAGGGCTGGGACCTATGCATCAACTCCCTTACCTTGGAACCTTGTGGGAAGGTGTTTTGATCTTGCTTAAAAAAACAAAACAAAAAAACAACAACAACAACAACAAAAAACCTCATCTAAGATTTCAGACTCCCTTTCTCCTTCTCACTCCTACCTTCTCCTCTTCCTCTTCCTCTTTTTTCTTCTTAGTTTTACTACCAACTAGTTTTTTATAAGACCCTGTCAATTACTGAATATGAAAAAAAGTGAAATTTATCCCAAAACATTTTCAATGAAAAATTTCTAAGGCACAAAAAATAAAATTCTTAGGTTTCAGTTGGGAACAACAAATACAAATGTTTCGATAAAGGTGCATGTTTGCTCCAGGACAGAGACCTAGAGACAAGGAAGACACCGTGGATCAGCAGCAGCTCTGCTCTTTTGATCAATGGCTCAAGCGGTCCCATCAGGCCCAACCAGAGCAGCCTTGTCCGGGATGGGAGTCTGCTGTGGCTGCCGGAGGCATTGTTATCTAAGTGCAGCCTCTTTGCTTCCTAAGGTTTCAGCTTGTCCCATGAGATCATTTAAAATCACATTTGCTACTTCACTATCTAATCACACATAAGCCGCTCCCTACACTCTCCCGCCCCTGCTTCCATCCAAAGAGTGCACTTTCTGGAGCACCAGCAACCAGGGTGGATTTTGTGATAGGAAATGGGAATGGCACCGGGAAGGCCTGACTCCTTGTAGTGTCGTGAGCACCAGCAAATGCGGAGAACCACCTTCACTGAGGAGGAAGAATCAGTGTAAGTCTTTGCAAAGCGGGGGTCTCAGATTGTTTCTCCTACCAGAGCCAGCTCTGGGCCTCTGGACTGGTGAGCGGCCGTCAGATGGAGTTTCTATGTTCCAGGAGTTCGTGGTTCCAGTGGAGGCAATCTGCAAGAGAGGACCTCTTATGTTGAAGACGAGCAAGACTGAGCAGCAAAGGTTTGCCTGTGGGGTACAGGGGTCAGTCTGTGGCTGATGGCATAAAGATATAAGCTTGGGGAAGTGCAGGCAGAATTACAGACTTTTGTCCCAAAGATGAAGCATATTTTGTAGGCTCTTAAAATTCATGGCCTCCAAAAGACGCCCATAGTTCTTTGTGAAAAATATAAAGACTAATGTATTTGTGTAGAAGATTCCCATTGCTTCTCTTTCTTTTAGGGATGAGGGGTGAAGTTAAGCTAAACAGCTTACCCCAAAAAACTATTAATTCCTACATGCCACGAAAACGTCAAGTTCATGCTTTTCAAAGAGTCACATTGATGTAAGAGCGTGTTTTGTTAGTAGGCATGATTTCAGAAATTTTGACTTGATAAAAGAGGTCAAATATCCTGGAGATACTAAAATATTTAAAGCTAGATAAAAATGGACTGAGAAAACAGAGGAACCCAAGTTTGGGTAGATGAGTGTTGCCTTAAGCTGTAGGCAACAGGTGCTCTCAGTGGAATCTCAGTAAGGGCCACAGCAGAAGCTTCAACTCCTGCCCCTTCAGAGAAAACGGTAGGACTTCCCAGAAGCAAACTAGATGCCACTCCAGGACTACTGAAGCTGAGTGTCTAGGGGATGTCAGTAGATGCACTGCTGAGTGCTTTCCAGAAAATTCTTATAGACAACAGTGGAGAAAACTCTGTTTTAGGATTCTGAGACACAGGCAAACCCAAGTGGCCAAGGGAGTTTTCCAGTATTTGGAGGGGTATTTATACATATTCAGAGAGGTGACATTACATAGGGGTAAAGCCATCTACACTTTGTTTTTATCCCTAAATCTGCAATGATTCATTCAGACATATATGGAACTCAGGTTCTATTTGGATTTTTTTTCCATAGCTCTTGTGTACTTAATGTAAGTTTGATCTTTAATCATAGATTTTGCTCTTTGAAATCACCTGAGTTGCTTGATGCCAGAAAAAGAGACGAGTCTGTTATGATTTAAAATGTAGCTTGAGCCAGGCCTGTGGAATTCAGGAGGTGGAAAGTACGGTACATGCATATTTTGAGTTACAGAAGCCAAAGTTTGGGCTTTCTAGCCACACGGTGTGGGAGGAAGGTTGAAATGACACAGAAAAATGAATTGCTTTTAGACTGATGGAAAAATTTGTTTTGAAATGGCATAAAGTTTGTTTGAAATGTTAGGAAGATCTTTAGAGTGGTCTTAAAAAGGTAATTTCCTAGTTTCCTGTCCGCTCACTTAACAGCCCAATAATGGTGGTAATAAGAATGATAAACACACATATAAATGGAAGCAGCATTTCTTTGCTCCAACAATATGAAAGAACATATGTCTACCAGGATGATTCTGAAATAATAATCACTGGAAGGAAACGGAGAAGAAACAGAATGGCTTACAATGGTACATGCTGGCAGAGTTTTTCCACAAATAAATATTACCAAAGAAATGCTGCTCCAGGAGGAGGAAACCAGGAATCCCTGAATCTGGGTGTGTGCAGTCACGTTGTCATTGCGGTCTGAACCCAGTCAAGTCAGGAGGCTCTGAGGACCTTCAACTTCAGCCCCAAGCTTCCCCTTGCCCTTGCTTGGACTGACCATATGCTCCCAGCTACAAAGTATTATCATGCCTTGGAGTCCACAACTCCCCAGCTCATGAAAGGAGCACCACCCTCTCCCTTCCTCTGCCTGCTGTGGCCTCTCTCTCTCATTTGGCACCTCCAGTGCTTGCCTTTCCTGCATAATCATTTCCTGCCCTGACCTTACCAGGCTTGCCAAGTCCTGCACAAACATGGGGTTCCCACAAAAGTAGTACCCTCCCCCTCCGTTTCCGGGCTCTGCCTCCCTGTTCCTGTAAGGCTTACGCAAGCCTCACATTGGTGTTTGTCTGTCACCTCCCAGGGTTTCAGTTTAGAAGGTATGGGAACTCAGTCTTCTTGCTTTTCATACCTTCACTAAAGCTTAGCAGTGCAGTGACTACGTACTAAAACAAAACAAAAAAAAAATGTGGCTTGCATCCTCCACCATATGGGAATAAGATTCAAAGATGACAGCACCTTCTCTTATCGTCCCCACTCACACAAATGTGTTCTTTCCCACCAGCTTCAGTTCTAAGAGGCTTGAAACTTTGTCTCTAGGGAGGATGCCACTCTGATCTCTCTTGCTCAGTCACTCTTCTTATCCTGGTGCACTTGGGCTTCTGGTTCTTCCAGCACAACTAGAGCTACACTGTAAGAACAAGTTTGTAAGAGCAGAAAAAGGGTCAGAGTGACCATGGCCATGTATAGAGCAGAGCGGCAAAGAGAAAAGCTCTCTGGAAGGAGCAAGACCTTGGGTAGGGCCCTAACTCTGCAGCCATTAGTGCTTTTTTTTCTTTGGTTGTGGAGTGGCTGTAATAATGACTGTGTCACAAGACTGGTAAGGATTAAACAGACGGATATACAAAAAGAATAGGCTCAGTCACTCTTGTTAATGCTTATTCCTATTCAGTCTGATTCCTTCATTTTAAAGATAAAGAAACTGAGACTTGGAGCTTCACTTTCATAGAATCTGCTCAAGGTCATCTAGCTGGGTGCTGACACAGGGAACAGAGCTGTAGACCCTTCCTGCAATGCAAGGCTTTTCCTCAGTGCAGTTCGGCCAGCAACTAGGCTCTGAGGCTTTGTTTGCACTCTAGAGAGAAGGGCCAGAGCATTCAGAGATCAGGAAAAACACATCAGCAGCTGTGAGCCCTACAAAATCCCAGGAGAGAGAAGGTAGAAGAAATATGTTGTTGTTGTTGCACAGTACTCACAGAACTGACCAGCAGCATAAATCAGATACTTCAGAGAGAGGGGAGTGAGGGGTGACTGAACAGCAGGCAGGCTTGAAATCCATGGAGGATGGAGAGGAGTGGTACTGGGATCAGGGCTCAAAAACAACAAACAACCAAACACCTAGAAAGTGCTGACTCTGACCAGAGAGGTCCTAAGTGTTACTGTGACCAGGTAGAGAAGGGTGGACCCTGGGGAGGGGTACGGGGCATCTGTTTGGATACAGGAAATGTTCCATGTCTCTGTCTTGAGAACGGTTATCACAGGTGTGCACAAATGTTAGAACAGCATCAGATCATAAGCTGGATATTATTAAACTTTGTGCACTTCCAAGACTACACCCTAAGTATAACCACTGTTAATATTTCCACTGTCTATGAGCAGAAGGGCAAGAATAATGACTTAGAGTCCCAGTAGGATCTGCCTTCAGTGAGTCCACGTGGAGGTTTGGGTGCTGGATCTGTAGGAGGCAGATAGTGAGAGGGTCCACTTCCTGTGGCTTGAGGATCAGGTGACTGTGCCCTGTGATTGCATAGAGGAAGCTAGCAAGAAGACATTTTTACTTGTCTGTTTTTCCAATAAAGTAATGAAAATGGATTACACGAAGGGCTGGCTGGGAGCTTGGATGATCACAGGCCAACATTCACAGCATTGTGTGACTCCTGACTATGGTGTCACAGGTGAGGGAACAGGGTTCAGAAAGTCCCACTGAGGACTCTGTGCTCATACTGGCCTTGCTCTGAATTCCTTCCCCTGTGTCCCTGTTCTGCCCTTATGGGAAACAAGGATATAAGAGAAAGGGAATCCTGGAAAATGTTTGTGTTGCTGCTGGGGCATAGTGAGGATGGGGAAGCCAGGGCTGATGTCCCTGCCCTACATCTTCCGGGTGGGAGCCCTTTGGCAAGACCCAGAATTCATCTGAATCCCAGAAGCTTTGTGTGTTGTTGGAGACAGTGGCACTTCAGGGAAACTGTGTAACTTTACATAAAAGGTCGGACAGAACTTCTAAGCCAAATGGTTAATAGTTACATTACCTTGGAATCACATTTTACTAACAAATGTAATATAATGCTGTCTCTGCCCTAAGTGAGGCATTCATACTCACTCACTTAATCCTTACAACTCTTCAGTATTATTATGACTGCTTTCCAGGAGAGAAAGTGGGGACATGAAGAAGTCACCCACCCATAGTCACACAACTATGTGTGTAGTAATGTGTAGAGTGGACATTTGAACCCAGATCATCAATCTCCAAAAATCTAAGAAGCTAACCATTGCACTACACTGCTTTCTCTAAACATTGGCTTCTTAATGATAAATATTCTGTCCTGTTGTGGAAGCAATGTGGTAAATATTAAAATGTTTCAGAATATAAACATTAGATTTAATATAATGCATTTCAAAACAATGGGCTACATGACAGACATATGCCACAAATTTATTAAGTGTGATGATTTCACTGAGGTCCTGTTTTTCCTTAATGACAATATTTCATGCTAACATCCCACAATCCCACATGAAGCCACTTCTGAGTGCTCTTTTCTTGCCAGGCTTGGGTGATGCAGAGCCATGGACAGAATAAACATCATTTGTGCCCCATAGAACTTAAATTTATTCATGGGGCAGACAGATGTTAAGCAAACACCCAAATAAATGCAATTATCTACTGTGATAAGTGCTAGAAATGGTAAAAATAGGGTTCTTTGAAAGATCATCTTGAGGGTCCATAATTTAGAGAAGCAAGACCAAGAAAGGCTCTGCTGAGGCGGCGCAGTCCCGCTCCAGCCTGAAAGGAGATGTGCAGTTTTTGTCCAAATTCACCATTTGGAAGCAGAATTTAAGAACCAAATCAGAAATGTGATTTGGGAACAAAAGCTGGATTCTTTCAATGTCAGAAGCCACGCAGCAGTACAGGATTTTCTGAGTCCCCTTTGCCTCGCTGGAATAAACTCAGGGACTGCTTTATATTGGTTGGCATTTACATAATATTCACAGGACTTTTTCCTTAGAACCTTCTCCAAAACCCATTTCTACCTGTCAATTTTTATTAGAATTTGCATATTTTTTCTTTGGAAACTTAGCAAAGAAAAAAGGAATTATTGTTCAGGAGAAATATATTTGACTCTAAAAATAATTAATGTTTAAGAAGATTAACAATCACAGAATTGCCTCAAGGACAGGGATCCCAGGGCAGTGCCCCTGCTTTCAGGCTGTGACCAACCAAAGTCAGACTCAGACAGAAGGAAACCAGAGACTCCAGGATGGGCAACAATTGTACTCTTGAGGGCCACAGAACTGGGTACACAGTCACCTTTCCCAGGTGGAGTGTGTGGCATTTACACTGAATTTATGACACAATTCAGTCATAAAAACTCAGTATCCAGACTGGCGTGGTGGCACACGCCTGTAATCCCAGCAATTGGGAGGCTGAGGCAGGAGGATCAGTGTGAGTTCGAGACCAGCCTGGGCTACAAAAAGTGAGCTCAAGGCCAGCCTGAACTGCATAGTGAGACCCTGTCTCAAAAAAAAAAAAAAAAAAAAAAAAAAAAAAAAAAAAAAAAAAAAAAAAAAAAACCTCAGTATCCCCACGGCTTCTTCCAGGATGCCTTCAACAGCATCTCTTACCTATGTTGATTTGGCCCCTCTTCAGTACCTTGAGGCACCTGCCTCCACACTCAGCACTACATAGCTAGGCCCTACTTATTCTCTATTTGGTTTGATTGTTTGGGTTTCTGTCCTCCCTGAGTAGACTCAGAGAGGCCTCCTTGTCAAGACAGAAGGGCCTCACTATACACCTAGACCAATCTGTTCATGGGGTAGACATGTTAAGATTCAGAGAAAGATGATGGCCAATGGCTGAATGGCTTATTATAGCCAGGGCTCTGATCTCCCAACTTCCAGCCCAGGACTCTTTCCACTATGCTGTACCATCTTCCACAATACCTACTAAGTGCTGATGATAAAAGCATTTTTAAAATGTTCAGTAGAATAAGAATAAAGTGTGTCTGATTCACCCTGTAGCCTTCTTCTATCAGCTGACTCCTCCAGGCTATGAAAGTTTCTTGAGAGAAGTTCTCAATTCTTCAATACATGAGATCCTGTCTACATTTGATTACAGGCAAGAGCATGGAGACTTGTTGTTATTCCTTTCCTAGGGAGTCAAGAACTCAAATGTGAATAATGGCCCTCTTTCTTCACCAGGAGTTGCTGAACAGACTACATGCATTGGGCAGAAATGCCACTGCTAGGTTCACCATCAAGCCCCTTCCTGACATTGGCTTTTGCAAAGTCAACCTGTGCCCACGAATCCACTTAAACCTTAGCTAGGTGAAGTCCTGCTTTCCCCACAAGATCAGGTGCACAGTGAGTTAGTGTCATCATATTATATCAAAGAGTAGGTCAGCAGGACCCCAGGGCTGGCCCTTATCTCCTTGCTCTCTGCTCCGTGGTGACCTTTTCCTAGCATTCTGGACTGGTTCACCCTTTGCAGTTTTCTTGCCTTCATGTTCCATCTCCTGCTTTGCTTTCTTCATGATAGAATTCCTGTCATGCTCAGCATCTTTGGGCACTAAGAACAGTGTTTTCGCCTGGGATCAAAAAAGGCATGAGGACAACAGAAGCTCTAGACTGAACAGTCATGGTGCACATTTATGATTTTCCTCTAAAATAGTTTATCTCTGTGAGAGCTACCATCATTCACCCACTTTATGCTTTGCTCAGCAAGTATGTATCAAACACTTGGTTGTGACATATTATTTTAGGGTTAAAGTTATGGTTGGGGAAAAGCAGGATAAGACCCCCAGCATCAGGAAGATTGCTTTCTAAGATATGAGACAACATTTGAACAGATATTACTGAACTGGCCACATAGGCTACTATCCAAAATAAAAAACAAAGAAAATTTGTCTAGCCTAGAGGTTCAGAAATGGCTGTTCTGAAGAAAGTGACATTTAAACTAAACTGAAGCAACAAGAGAAGTCAGCCTGGGGAAATAGATGGAGAAAACATTGCAGAGAGAGAAAAAAGCCTATGTGAAGGGAACAAAGTGGGAAGAAATGTGGCGGATTCTACTACCAGAAAGAAATGGGTGGCTAGCACAGGGGAAACAGACAGGGTGACAAGGAAGGATGTGCAAGAGCCTGAACATGCCAGGCCTCTGCACCACGTGACTGAATTCAGACGTGATCTGAGGGGCGGAGAAGCCTTAATCAGAAGAGTTATCATATTTGCATTTTAAAAGATCATGTTGGTTGCTATGAACACAGCGAAAAGAATATGCAGAGACGCCTGTTAATAGGCAGGCACAAAAGCCAAATAAGAGGTGATTTTTTTTTTTGATAATTGAAGTAGGGAAGAGAGTAGTGTCTGTGGATTTATGATGAAGGAAACTCAATGTTCCCTGGTGCAATTTAGCAAAATAGAAGAAAGAAAGAACTAATTTAAAAGGGGCATATACTCAAAAGGAGTATGTAGTCAAGTCTGGCAAAGGAGAGAGAGCAACCAGTGGAAGTTAAGGTCATAGGGGGAAAAGTAGGTGTCTCTGAGAGAGCTGCAGGAGGGAGTGAGGACAGCATTTCCCGAGCTCCAGTATTTAATTGCTCAGAAAGTAAGCCTTTGATGAAGTCTCAAGTGGAACAAACAGAGGTAGTTACAAAAAACAAAAAACAAAACAACAAAAAAAAAATCAAATGGTCAACAGTGTTAAATCCTGCTAAGGCAAGTAAAAGTAGAGGTTCAAAGCTTTTCCGGGAATGGCATCCTGGAGGCCACTGCAACACGGTTCAATCTCTGGTGAAATGGGGTGGAAGAGGCCAGGCAGTGAGAGTTGAGAGCCCCAGCAGGTACTGATGTATTTGGAAGGCTCGATCTCTGTCATAGTGTCACAGGTTTAAAGTGTAATGCCAGCTTCTCCAGAAAACCTTAACTGGTTATGAAGTCAGCTGTACACCAGTGAAACTGCTTGTTCACCAGAACATTTTAAATGGCAAGGAACTGTTTGCATTAGTGATGCTAATATTCTCTTTGAATTAAACCTGTCTTTCATCCTTACCTGAATATACCTGGCAATGTTAAGCCATGGTTTTTAAATGATAACAATTTAGCTTTTTATACATCCCCTCCTTTAAAATTCTGAAAGTGTGTTAGTGATATGTTTTAATATGGTCCCTTTGAATAGAAGTTGGGGAGGGTGGAAAAGGAGAAAAGTAGATTCTACATTTTTAATAAAAACTTATTCACAGCATGAATCTCCTTCAGTTTCTTGAGTCTGTTGTTATTTAAACTACCTCATTAAATAAATGCTTTAAAAATAAATGCTTTTATTGTGGATAGTTGAATTATATTCAAAAGTGTTCATACACTAAAGATGGGGTATAGAGAAATAAATTAGAACATTGTAAGTTCTTCATATTGAATTTAATTGCAAATAACCTCACGTGTTATTTAGTTTATATACTGAGAGTTAGTGGTGTGGGCTTGAAATAGTCTAAGTGGCCACTGGCTATTAAAGCATGTTTGTAATGGGAATATTATTGTCTTTATAGTGCACTTGTACAGCACTTAGCTACGAAGTGCTTTCATATACATTATTTGATTCTCCCAACAACACTCTCAGATGAGCAAGGCAGAAGCAATCATCTCCAATTGATAAATCATAGAAAAGAGGGGCATAAATTCAAAATACCCCATTGGTACCAGAAATCATGCTTTCTGTTTCCAAGCATAGTTGCTGCCCCAACAAAAGCAAATGCCTCTCTGAATTTTGAAAATAATTATAACTTAAGGTCAACTTTTTTTTTTTTTTAAAGTGGCAACATTCCTAGATAAGGTAATAAAGAATTTTCTTTTCTTTCTTGGAAAACAAACTTTTCTTATTATCCCATTTCAGTGGACTTTGGGAGAAAGTAAGGAGGCAAAGATTCGTGAGTGAGGGATATTTCTCCTTTTCAACTTTATTTGGATCTTCACTGTGGTGGACAGAGCTGTATCTATTCTGATTAAATACTAATCAGGCACTTTCTCTCCCAAACACCTAGATTTCTTCCTTCAGTTCTTTCCTGTTCCCTTTTAGCTATCATAGAAATGCATCCATTCTTATAGCTTCAGCCCAACACACTCATGCCACACCGCACACACCCCTCCATCAACCTCCAAGTCTTAAGGAAAACTGGTCCTGCTCGGCTCCCATCCACACCCCCTCATTCAGCACCGAGGACAGCTCAAAGCACTGCCAAGGCACTCTTCGCTCTTGAAGAACCATGGATAGTACATGCGTCATAGCAAGTCAAGGATTACTTCTTCCTCGCTTAAGGATTAAGTCCTGTTCAGCAAGAAGGCCTCGTGCCAATCTCTTAGCATCCAAAAAAACTCCAAACTATTAACTGTGAAGATGGGTCAGTGTTATTTTTCTGGTACCACAGTCAGCTAGGTTTCATTTCTGCCAAATGGCAAGATCATGGCTAGGGTGGTCTCACTCTCATTACCGCAAACAGTTTATTATCCTTTCCTAGTAGCACAGCTCTTTCAATTCCATCTCTTCCCTACACAGCTTACTTACATGTCCAGAAGCCCCGTTTCTACATGTGGATATCTAAAGACTTTTTAAAACTTAGGACAACTGACAGCTTAGCTAGATACATGTCAGTATCACTAACTATATAAATTCTGAGATCTCAGAAGCAGCTAGATATGTATCTGAAGCTGTTTCATAGGGTTTGACCATTCTGAGAATTCTCCAACCCAGGAACTTTTAATCCTGCTCCTATTGCCATGGAGAGTCCATCAATATCCCCCGTGCTGTGCTCGATGTAGCTTTATTTATTCTATGAGCTAGAAGAAAACCTACTTGCACCTTCAGTGGCATGTACAACAGCCTCACCTGGATATACCAAAGACTTAGGTACTACTTATCAGTTCCAACTCAGTCTTACTGTCAACCTACTGCCAGGTAAATCCTTTGGGCAACTCAGTAATATCAGCACAACCCAAACCATCTTATTACCATGGACTGCATTTTGGGCACCTCTTGTAATTAGTCTGATCATATTTGCAGTTGTATCAATATTCAGGTCATTTTTTTCTGCAACTCCAGAGTTTATCCGTATCCTCACCACTCTGTGGTACTAATTCACTTTGTACCCTGTGTCCCCATGACTAAAATCATTGCCACATCAGAACACAGCTCATCACCTCTATGTTTTAGTTTTTAAACTGTTATGCCTATGGTTCCTATGACGCTGATATGTCCTTGTTCTCCTTTCTTTTTGGCTACCTCTTCCTTAGGACAGTTAACGCCTGGCCACCTCCATAGCTCTCCTAGCTCCAACCTTCATTGTTTTCCTCCCACCTGGGAGAACAACTTTCATCCACATCGGGGTGTATTTTTGTGATTTCTTATTGAGTAAGAGACATTTTTTTCAGTAACATGAAATATGACCAGTTTCCACCCACCCTGGAATGACAGGTCAAATACTGTGTATGTCTCTTTTCTTCCTTGTATTTCCCAGAACTTAATCCTGTGGTGAGGTATGAAGATCTATTCCAGAAAAATCTGACTCATACCACTTGAATATTCATTTATTTACTTAAGAGATGCTTTATTTATTGTTATTTTATACATATTTGTGGGGGACTATATGTAATTCAGCACATATATACAGTACAATGTGTATTACTTGAATCAGGGTAATAACCATTTCCATATCCCTAACCATTAATAACTTTATATATTGGCTATTACATACTCTTCTTCTGTAGTTGCTTTGAAACTTATCACAGTTTCTTATCAGTTATCCTACTATGGAAAGAAGAATTAGAAGCAATTCCTCCATTCTACCTGACCACAAGCATCTGTTGATCCCTTACCATGTGCCAGCCACTGTTTTCAGTGCTATAGGATCAATGGTAAACCACACAAACATATCACATACCTTCAGAGAGAAGACACTGTGATTGAAGGAGATAAATAATTATCAAAGAAAAATACTGAACACCAGGTTGAAAAAAAGTGTTATAAAAAAATCAAGAAAAATGAAGGGACAGAGAGTGATCAGGGGCTGTTGTTTAAGAAACAGTGGTCAAGGGAGTTGTCCAAGCATGGTGACATCTGAGTGGGATAGGTGGGTAGAAATGGGAGAGAAACACTGGGCAGAGGGGACAGCAAGTCCATGAACCAAAAAGGTGTTTGGTGCATTGAATAAACAGAAAGGTTGTTTGTGGGTCTGGGGTCCAGTGAGCAAGGGGAGAAGCACAGTGCAGAACCTGTTTTAAAAGGATTGTTGATTGCTACAAAAGGCTTGTGGTGAGTTGTTTTACCATGGACCAGGTGAGAGATTCCAGAGGATCAGACTGTGGCCCTGACAGGGCTGTGATGAGAAGCAGACAGCCAAACTTAGGAGCTGGACTCCCGAGGGACTAAATGTGATATGTGACCAGAATTGGATAACTGCAAATCTTTATGACTTGAGTCACTAGCCCACATCAAAACTGTTCTGATGAATGGACATTAGGGAAGAATGTGTTTGGGGTAAGGAAATTAGCAGCTCGAAAAGACATCCCTCAGACGCACAGGTATGAAAGCCAAGAAGTAGATGGTTAGGAGAGATTTGCAATGCAGTTGAAAGGCCTGGTTGAAAATATGTTTAGATTCCTCTTTCAAATTTGGATCCAGGCTACTTATGGGGTCATCATATTCAGCCTCCTTTTCTAGTAAGACAGGGCCTGGGTAGCTGACTAATAAGGCAGCTAAGGCCTAGAGCTATATTTAATTTCCCCAATTTACCTGTAGCTTGTCTCCTCCTGCAACTCTGAGTTTAAAATAGTGCCTGATGTAAGTTAGGAAAATTAGAGGGAGAAAGAGGCACATTGGAGGGCTCCTATGTTTCTACCTTTAAAAAAAAATTATGCAGTTTATCAAGAGAACCTGGAGGAAGAGAAGCTTGGTTCAGGTAAAGGAAAGATGATGAGCTCATGGGAGACAATGATTTTGAGATTCTATGGAACACTCTAGGTGACATACACAAAGACATTGGGTTTGTGGGTCTGGGGATCAGAAGAAAGGCCCAAGTTTGGTGGTCACCTGAAGAAGCAATAATTACGGTTGTGTATAAGCAACATGAGAGGTACCAACAGGAGAAATACAAGATGGTTCACTCCTACACCTAACGGGTGCCGGCATTTTTACCCATTAATCAAGTTTGGAAAATAAAACTATAATTACCAGCTTATGCACATCCTGTCTGCCATATGATCCAACTTCTACATTAGTAGGAACATTTTTGTTTTTTAGCTTTTATTCATTTTAATGAGAAAAAAGATAAGATAGCAATTAAACAGTTTCAAAACAGGTTAGTAGGAAGTTACAATAACTAATACATTGCATAATCGTTTTTCTTCATAGTAGTTAGTAGGAATATTTTTCTATTAGATCAGTGGTTCTCAACCTTTCTAATGCCATGACCCCGCAATACAGTTCCTCATATTGCGGTGACCCCAAACCAAAAAATAATTTTGGTGGCTGCTTCAAAACTGTAATTCCAAATAAATAACATTTTCCGATGGCTTTAGGTGGCCCCTGTGTTTTGGTCGTTTAACCCCCACCAGGATCGCGACCCACAGGTTGAGAACCACTGTATTAGAAACAAAGAGGCTGATCTCTGAGGCCCTTGAGATCTCAGTAAATCTGAATTCATCCTAATCAGTCCCTGCTTCTCTCAAGTCCCAGAACCTCAGACACTGGGATTCCAGGCCTCCTCTGAGCAGACAGATCCACCCCAAGTTGGGAGAATCAGAGATCAAAAGGCCCAGAGACAAACTTGTTCAGCATAACTGATACCCTTATAACCTTTAACAAGCATCAATACTCAATAATTGTAAGTTTTCTTACGTTTAAGAGAATAACTGGGGGCCCGGCAGGATGGCTCAGTGGTCTAAAGTGCCTGCTTGGGAAAGCTTGAGCAGCTGCAGGGACCGCGGTTCGATCCCCCGGCACCACGTGCTGCGCCAGCCCTGCTCTCGGGGCGGGCTGAGCTGGACATAAAAATAAGTGAATAAACAAACAAAGGTTCTGAAACAAGAAAAAAATAAATAAAAATAAACTTTTAAAAAAAAAAAAAAAAGAGAATAACTGGGGCCTAAGGATGTAGCTCAGTAGTATAGCGTGTGTCTTGCAGCATGAAGCCCAGGCTTCCACCTCCAGTACTACCAAAACAGGAAAGAATCAAGAGAATGCCTTCTACTGTGCTATGTGACTTCTGTGGGGGCTATGTGATTTCTGTGAACTCATGTGAGCTCAGCTTATAAACCCATTGCACATAAGTGAAGCCTTGCTGCTGTTGTGGGTTGAGTCTATTTATTTTTATAGCCGGCTCAGTCTTCCCTGAGGGCAGGGCTGGCGGAGCATGTGGTTCCGGGGATCCAACCGCGGTCCCTGTAGCTGCTCAAGCTTTCCTAAGCAGGCGCTTTAGACCACTGAGCCATCCTGCCAGGCCCCTTGTTGTGGGTTGAGGATTTAAATAATTCTCACCAGTTTTGGTCAGTTTTTGTGATCAACTCAGACTCGATTTAGGGTATACTAGTGACTGCTGTATAATCAGAGACACACTTTCCAGCTGGAACCACAGAATCTAACAGAAAGAACGCTCAGTTCATCCTTCCCCAGTTCAATCTCAGAGACACCTTTGTGCCCACAGTCTTACCCATTGCCTCAGAGCAGCCTCAGTCTGCTGGGCATCCCTGGCCGAGGGTTCTAACTGTGACCAATCAAAACTGTTTCCATTGCCAGCAAAATGACAAATGGTAAACAAACACAGGGTAACCTGTCTTTGTTTTTTTAATTTTTTTTGTTTATTTATTTATTTTTTTATGGTTGGCTCAGCCTGCCCTGAGGGCAGGGCTGGCGCAGCATGTGGTGCCAGGGATCGAACCACGGTCCCTGCAGCTGCGTAAGTTTTCCTTAAGCAGGCGCTTTAGACCACTGAGCCATCCTGCCGGGCCAGTAACCTGTCTTTGTTTAATCACCTTTAGCTGATTTTATTCCTCATTAGAAAGTGCTCTCACAGGTCTCAGAAATTAAAGTGAGAGTGATGGTGCCCCTATGGGGTGCACAAGAACTGTGTTCTTCCATAACTTAAAAAATCCAGATACAAGTGGGGCTTAGTGTTGCATACTTGTAATCCCAACTCTCTGGAGACTGGGCTAGGAGTATCGTTGGGAGTTCAAGACCAGCTGGGGGGTAAGGGGGAGATAGCTCCGTGGCATAAGTGCCTGCCTGGCACATGCAAGGTTGGAAATTTGAATCCTGGTCCCACAAAAAAAAGACCAGCCTGGCCTACAAAGGAAATTCAAATCCAGCTTAACCTGCATAGTTAGACCCTGTCTCAAAAAAGATCCCCTCCAAAAAACAAAACATCTAGACAAGGAATACATCTCTACAGAAGGCTGATCCTCAGAAACAACCATAGTCCACTCCTGTGCACATCCACTGTGCATAAGATTCTCTGAAGTTTCTGGCCAGCAGTTGTCCTGATTCTAAGGAAATCCTAAGTTCTACCCTACAAAAGCTTCTGCATAATCAGTTTCTTAAAATGGTAACCTAGGAGGAACACCCGGCATGTGTTGTCAGGTCTCTGTTTCCCTGCCTCACCCAGCACTAGCTTCTGACCTGTCTCCACAGTCCAGGAAGCTTTCCACGCAGGATCTGGCACCATGGAGTGCACTGTAACTGCATCAGATCCAGACCTGAATTCCATATCACATACATGGTTGCAGAGAATTTCAGGGATTTTGAAAAAAAAATTACACCACCAGAGGTTTTGGCTATGAGCCTATAAAACTAAAGCTCCCTTGTAGCTCCTCTGACCCACTGAATGAGAATCCTTGAAACTAGGGTTCAGGCATCCATATTTTAACCCACTCTTCCTTAATAGTGACAGATCTCACCCAGTACCACACTATGGACTGAGTTTGAGGATTACTTACTACAGAGAGAGGGAGAATTGTGTGGTCCTCACAGCCAGTGGGTACTGCACAGAACTGAAAGGATGTTTGTTGTAGGTGTTTCAAATATACCTTCCCTGGAGTAAGCAGAGATAATGTCACACAGATACTCCTCTACCATGGATGACAGGAAGTCATTCTGTCTCTGGGATAACCTCAGGGGTGATGGGCTTCCTGGGAACATGACAGTCCATGGAAAACCTACAGAGTTATTGCTGCACCTCCCATGGTTTGCATGAACCATGGTGGACCAGGAATCATGACAACTCTTCCTAGCAGCATAAAGAACACGCGCTAGGCCAGGATTGAAATTTATGGCATCAGCGAGCCATTTACAAGCCACTGTACTAAGACAACAGCTCTCAGGAGCTCTAAGGTAGATTTGGGTGAAAATTAAACCGCAAAAATGGGCTTAAAAATTAGTTGCCTGGGTTACTAATTTTAAAAATTATGTATGAAGTGCATAGTGTAGCTCAGTGATAGAGCACTAGTCTAAAATATATTAGGCTCTGGATTCAATACCCAGAACAGCAGCAAAAAAATTATGTGACTTTTGCAAAGAAACATTTAAGTTATAAGGAAAATTAACTAATTAGGAAATTAGGTTATTTGATGAAGAGTGAAAAGCTCACGAGTATGCTGCTGAGCTGTGGAGCACCGGGCAGAAGTGCTCTCCCTTCAGGCAAGCACAGCCATGCACACTGGAAGAGGTGACCTCCTTTTCTATGTCCCGGCAGGCTCAGGAATGACCATCACTTCCTAAGAGCATACCACTGCATGAGAAAAAGAACCACAAAACATGCTAGTGCATTTCAGGCTTTTTAACAAATGCAATAAATAAAAATTTTTTTATCAACATAGTTTTGGCACATAGCATTTATTTACAGTTCACCAAAATTTACATTGAGTTCCACCATTCTCCCTGAGGGCTCGCCACCAGAAGGCATGTGAGGGACCATTCTGTGTGAGTGGGTGGGCAGAGGTATTTCCACAGCCCTTGAAGGCTAGGGCCACTCTTCTATGAGATTCCTAGTATCAGCCTTCAGGTAAACTCCCTGCCTCCAGATGGCATCTCAGAGTACCACATAAAGAAGTGGGCAAAGATGGAAAGAGGGGGACCATTGCAATCCAGGAACCCCAAGTCTGGCTCTCTTTCCTGTTCGGAAGGTCTTGGGGAAAGCCTTGCATTTCCATTAGTCATTGTAAAATCCTGCCTGTGAGCAGTCTTTCCACCACTCAGAGAGCAAACCTGACCCAAGCCAGAGGGATGTCTAGTGGTCTAAGAGAACTATAGCCACCTGATGTGAAGTCAGCCTCAGTGCTGAGTGTGCTTTGACCTCAAGCCCCTGTGCTAGCGCCAAGACTTCTGACTTAGGTTTCTTTTCAAACTTCAACATTGCACTTAGTGTCATTGAGGAATCCCTACCTTGTTCTTCTATAAGTCCTGGGACACAGACTTTGTTCTACACTAAAAATAGCATCTTCTTGAGATACAATAAGGTTAACAGTTATGTTATTCATATGAGAATAATCATAGATAATTATTGCATTCAATTAAGTCAGTGATGGCTGCATGTTCAGTACATACATAAGCCATAGTTATTAGAACATGGACACATCCCCTGTGCATAAGATTCTCTGAAGTTTCTGGCCAGTATTTGTCCTGATTCTGACAACAAATGGAGGAAGTCCCAAGTTCTACCCCACGAATGCATAGCATAGCATAGCATAGCATAGCATAGCATAGCATAGCATAGCATGTAAAACTTCCGGAATAGGAAGAGAATGTAAGCCAGATATCCAGCCCTATAATGCATTGACTTGGGAAAGTTTCCTAAGGGAGAGACCAACTATGATGGGCAGGAATAGTAGGAAAGAGACAGGAAAGGTTCTAGGCAAAATCCACGGGAAGCAAAGGAAAATTGATAGAACCACAAGAGGGAGATCTCTCAGAACCACAGTGTATGGTAGGCCTGCAACAGGAAGCAGGGTCTCTGTCAGGAGGGAACAGGACTCAAGAGCTGTTTCTGGTAGAAATAAGCAACCTGTATTTTAAAGGACTATTAGAGTCAAATGCTGCCTACCCTACCACCTACTTGGCTGGATCTTATCTTTTTTTTTTTTTTTTTTTTTTTTTTTTTTTTTTTTTTTTTTTTTTTTTTTTTTTTGGTTCTGTAATTTCCTATAAGTGAAACATGTGATTTTATTATTAACTTATTTTATGTATTTGGTACAGGGTCTCACTATGCAGCTGGGACTCAGTGATCCTCTTGTCTCAGCCTCCGCAATGCTGGGATTACAGGGGTGTGCCACCACATCCAGACTCTGTGGCTGGCTCAGCACACCCAGGAGAGGGACAGGTGGGGCATGTGGTTCTGGGGATCAAACCCTGATCCCTGCACTAGTCTAAGCAGGTGCTTAATCTGACTAGCTGTCTCACCAGCCCTTGAAACATATGATTTAAAAAAATAATAAACCACCTTTAAACAAAAATTTCTTTCCTTTTTGGTGCTCCTTCAACAAATGTTTATAGCTGTCAATAGATGCTAAATGCCAAGCCCTGTGCAAGGAATAAATGCTGAGCAGAACAGATGTATTCCCAGCCCTCAGCAAGCTTAGAGTTTAGCAAAAGATATAGAAAAGCAAATAGAATTTATAATCAGGAGTTTATTGAAGAAGTGCAGATAGTGGTGAAAGTGTGAATTGAGAATTCTAATACACACTTCCTACAGAGTGAAGTAAGGTATTTCAAAGTCCAGTGTTAAAGAAAGAAATAGATTGATCTAGGCAAAGTAAGGTGGCAGGAGAATTTCAGGCAAAGGAAACAAAACATGGGAAGGCCTAAAGATGATAAAAGAAGGGCTGGGGAGATAGCTCCGTGGCACAACTGCCTGCCTGGCAAGTGCAAGGTCGTGAGTGTGAACCCTGGTCCTGGAAAAAAAAAAAAAAGAACAAAGAATAAATCAAATCCAAGGAAAAACTAACCCTAGTATATTACTGGCGGTGATAGTGCTGATTGGTTACACAGTTTGAGCTTGCATGAATACCACGGACAGCTTTATAAAGATTTTTAAACAGGGAAAAAGTTGGAGATGTGGAGAGAAAAATGGGATAGCAAGAAGAGTTTACATGAAAAAGAATTGCTCTGAGCCAGAGTAAGGAGTGCTAACAGGAAGAAAGGAGTGTTTGGCATGGGAAAATTAGAGGCATGGGGGCAGAAAGTGGATGAAAGTAGGAAATATGGCTATAGCTCATAAATGAGAAGTCAAAGAGCCATCACGACAGAGGGAGTGGGTTTGAAATGAAGCTGCTGGCAAAAGAAACTACTGATGAGGGTAACCACAGAAATCTTGGGGACACTACTGTCCTTCTTCAGCACCTCTTAAATGTCCAGGCTCAAAGAAATTCAAAGTAGACAGCCTTAGATTGAACTAGGCTTATGTTACAGGGTAAGATGTGGGAGCGGCTGGCAGGATGCGCCACAGACCTAACCTGGAGGTCGAGTGAAGTTCAAAGCAGGGCAGCAGCACTAAAAATATTAATAAATAAAGGGCTGTAGTCAGAAAGTAGGATAAGACTTATGATAAAGTAGATCATGAGCCGAAGTTTTGGATGTGTACGGGAGAGCAATAGAGCTCAGAGGTCCTGGAAACAAAAACGGTGGTGTGGGATGTATGTAAAGAGGGTCACTGGGTGTTGAACAGCATGAAGAACAAAGACAGGAACCAAAGCTCTTGGATAGTGCAAGAATGATGTCCTTTCCTGAGTGGACAGCGGAGGAATGGTTTCCTGGGAGAGCCCAGTGTGAGTACAAGAAGGAACGAGGGACAGGGCAGTGGGCAAGCTGACACTTCTCTGTGATTCTTTCTATCCTCTTAAGACTATAAATTCTCCCTGGAAAAGAATGAAAAGATGGAATTCCCCTTTGGGTCCCTGGAAACTACCAGCTTCCGGCGGTTCACTCCAGAGTCCCTGGTGGAAATTGAGAAGCAAATTGCTGCCTATCAGGCAGAAAAGAAAGTCAGAAATAAACACAGGGAAAAGAAGGACCAAGAAGAGAAACTTAGGCCCCAGCTAGACTTGAAGGCCTGCAACCAGCTGCCCAAATTCTATGGTGACCTCCCAGCGGAATTGGTCGGGGAGCCCCTGGAGGACCTAGATCCCTTCTACAGAACACACCGGGTAAGAGCTTCCGGTAAGGTCTGCCCTCAGTTCTGGGAGAGAACGCTCCTATCCCAGCCAGCCCAGAGAGCCCTGAATTCTGGACGATGTGGCAGTCTGCTAATTCCTCAGCTAATGAGAAATACAGCCAACTCGCTCACTTGATGCTCTCTTTGAATCTTCATGAAATTTATGATACACTGATTGGATTCAAATCTGTAAAAAGCAGACTTCTGCAGAACTTAAAGAAAAAGTGGCTGTGCCCTGATGAGCTCTGGCCAAGGGCTTCCAGGACTGTGGGCCTCTTTAGAGGTGGAGGAGAGCAGAGACCCTGAGGGTGGAGAAGAGGAAGTGAGACACAAAATAGGGTGATTTAAGTTCTTGGTATTCGAAGTATGATTGTAGAAACCCTGGAGCTTCCCCAACTCTCCTTGCAGGTTCAGGAGATTCAAATGATTTTGTAATGATACCTTGATGTCCTTTGTCTCTTTCATTCACACTCCCTCGAGAACACACAGTGGTAAGCATAGAGGCTATGACGAGGACCACATCACCACTGCAGCAGCTGTGGGAACGTATGCATTATATTCTGTTTTTAAATTTCTGGGTTTCTATTTTTAATATATATCATATACAAACACTCACAAATATATGTTTATATATATTTGCATGATATGTGTCCGACAGGTATAGGTTGATATGTAATATACATGTACACATGTATAAACAAAAAGGACTAAAATACATACACAAAAGCTCTTCGTACTACACAGTAAATTGGGAGAGTAATAACTTCTTAAATTAAAAAGTCTGAGAACCACTGGTTTAAGCAAGAGCCACTTAGTCGCCTTTCCTGTACTGCAACTCAAATGCTCTCCATAGGGGAAGGAAATGATAAATGTATATTTGGGAGTTACAGCGGGCAGGAATCAGTCATCTCAAAAATGGTTGCAGAGAAAATAAAAAGGCACTGGAATATCTGTCCCACTCCTCTCCTTTGCCAAGAGCACCTTTCTAAATACTTCAGTGAAAGAAGCGGGCGAAGGCTAAATGACGTGCAGGGTGGTTCTCTCGTCAGAAGTGGCATTGGGCATACAGAAGCCCGCCACTGTGCTTCCCTGGGGGTGGTGCATTCTACCTGACCTGGGTCACAGCCTGCCCATTAAGGCACTCTCAGCGGCCTTATCTTGATGCACAATCAGTGCGACCAGGCTCTTGCTGAGTAGGCAAGGATGTGGCTTTTAGTCTGTAAGCCTCTCTAGCTCTCTCCACCTCCGTTTGGCCTGCAGTGATGTGCGCTTCCTAGAATGCTTCTTGCTTGTGAGCCTGATATGCTGCCACTCATGTTCAGTAATACAAGGATCAGATTTCTTGTTCCTCATCAGAGATCATCTTCTGCTTTGTTTTGTTGTAGACATTTATGGTGCTGAACAAGGGGAGAACCATTTCCAGGTTTAGTGCCACTCGGGCTCTGTGGCTGTTTAGTCCCTTCAACCTTATCAGAAGAACGGCCATCAAAGTGTCTGTCCACTCATATCCTTTGCACAGTTGTGTCTTTCACTGGTTAGAATCAAGCCCTTGCCACTGCATTCGGTTCCTTCTTTAGAAGTTAATCAGAAGGCACTTTCTCCGGTTGAATTCTGAGACACTGAAGTCTTTACATTCAAATTATTGTCCATAGCTTTCACATGTCCTAGACACCACACAGCAGTCCTCAGGTTAACCCAAACTCACCTGGATGCATCTGTGGAAATAGTTTGGAATAGTGTTTAGTGTCCTCTTTAGGAGGAGAGATTTGTTGATGCCCGCGCACATCCTCACTGTGGCTGGTGGTCATCTTTCCTCAATATCATCATCAGTTAGAGGAGCCTGGTTCTCCAGGTGGAGGATGTGAGTGGGCATCATCACACTGTCTCTGGCCATGCTTTGGAGTAGCTGCCCACTGGGCAAAAGAGCAACACACCTATACCTTCTGGAGTCCAAAGAACACTGACCATGACAGGCAGATCCCAGATTTATGGGATCTTGCTGATCAAGGAAAACCACCAATAATAAGTTACTCTAAAACTACCAGAGTGACTTGGGGTTCCTGCCATAGGGGAATGTGATGATCTGAGACATGTTGGTCAATGTCTACATTTTTTTTTCTTTCTGTATTTAGGTCAGGATCTACAGGATCTACAGGGTCTCACTGCATAGATGGGATTTATAGTGATTCTCCTGTTTTCAGCCTCCCAAAGTGCTGGGATTACAGGTGCATGCCACCATGCCCAGTCTCCATAGCTGTCTCATTGTGCCCCAGGGGCAGGGCTGGCACCACAAGCTTCGTTCTGCCTAAGCAGGCTGTTTAGTACACTGAGCTATCAGGCCAGCCCTGGTCAATGTCTACATTACCTTTGTTGCCTTAGGCGGCGCCAGAAGCTACATTTGCTTTTTGTTTTGTTCTGTTGTTTTCAAGGCAAGTCAAACTAGCAGACAAAAGAGATTTGGGTTTAGCTTCCAAGGACCCTCCCTGGTGACTGTCCTAGTTGGAAATGCCTAATGACAAATTTACCCCAGCATCCAGAAAATGATGTGCAGGAGTCACTTCGTCCACTTTCCTGGCACGTACTAACCAGCCTTTTCCCAGGAGGTGCAGTAAAAGAGCTTCCCTCGGCTACCCTCTCCTCAGCCACTGTGAGACTGTTTGTGATGGCTGGAGTTCTCATGAGTTGGTAAACCTAGAGCAGTCATCTTCACACCCAAGAAGAACCTGCCCTGCTCAGAGAAGGCACTCTCCATTTTCTTTTTCTGTGTCTTCACCATATGTATAACCAAAAGGAATTATATTTTCTGAATTTAATCTTGGATTTCCAGATTCTTCAGAAGGATATGTAACAGGGTAGTAAGTTCCTATTTACTAAATACTTTTTGAAGGAAAGATCAGCATCTCCATTTTACATATATTGAAACTAACACTCAGAGCCTTTTAGTAAATTGTGCAAGGTTGTATAGTTAGTTACAGTCTATACTCTGCTTTGAGCAATGTCTGTAGTGGGGATGAAGACACATAATGGAAATAAATTAGGGTAATTATTCTCTTAGTGTGTTATGTTTACTTGGGCAGGTGTTGCTTTTTACAAAACATATACAAAAATTACAAAAAAAGAAAACTAACAAATATTCAACCTCCTTTCCATGAATTCTGGTTGAATTACATCTAGGTAAGTAAGAAACAGGTAGTTAGACATAAAATCCTTGTAAAAAACCAAGTGACCAGGGAATGAGCTGGCCAGCTAGAGATCTGATGAGCTAGTGATTGCTTGGTGAGTCATAGCTGGAAGGAAAATTTGTTGAGCAGTCTGCTTCTCCCAGGTCTGAAGTTACACATTGAAATCTCATCCATTTGATAACTCCAGCTACAAAGATATCCTTCAAGGTGTGGAGATTTGGTTGGCTCTATAATCAATATTTCACCTCAAGTCATAATTCCAATCAAATTTCATATGAATGTTTCCATAAGTAATATGCATAACATACCCTACAACTTTTAAAGGCTTATAGAATTAGAGACAGAATTTGAATTTAATGTTTGGATTAACACTTTCCCCTATGTAAACATATTTCTTAACTGTAATTCAGCAGAAAAAAGAACTGTGGTTTGATTAATAGAATTTTTCTGCTTGAAGGGCTGAGGAGACAGCTCAGCAGCATAAGTGCCTGTGAAAGAATTTTTCTGTTCAAAATAGATGTTTTCCTCAAAACATGTTTCCACAAAACAAAGCATGGTGAATCCATTTACAAAAATTCAAATGGATCTAAATAGAGTATTTCTGTTCAAATGAAAACGGTGAAAGATGATTAGCATTCTCTTATAGAGGTCAAAGTTTTTTCTGGGCTTGGTTTTCCCTCAAGATGTATTTTTAGGTGTCCAACTAGCCCTAAAGAAGTATCCAAGCTGAAGGAATTTGTCTGTGGGCTCACTTTCCACCACTAAAAAACAAAACAAAACAAAACAAACAAACAAACAAAAAAAACCTATGTACGCCTTTCCACTTGCCTGCCTTTTGAAGTCTCCTCATTCTGGAAATGCCTGCGCCTGATCTTCCTTAGAATCACCTCACCAGCTATTTGCATCCTAACCCACTAGGAATTTCTTCCCCATCCACTTTTTTCACACCCGTGCCCTCAGGCGGCTGTCTCAACTGAATTAGAAAAATAATTTATCTAATTCCCTTGAAAGCCTGTACCACTCCACTTCTCTCTAACTTCTTACCTTTTTCTTGTTTTGAGAACAAAAGAAACTTTTGCTGGATGGAATTTCAGGCCACTTTGTGTAGTAAAATGAAAGCCTGGGGCAGAAGGACTTTTTGAAAAGTGACCCTAATCCCACATCTGTCAGACAGATCTGAGTTCACTTCCTAGTACCATAGTTAACTGGTTCCCTGATTTCAGAAAACACATTTAGGCCTTGTCAGGCTACCTTCTCAGATTCAGAATATAGACAATAATATGCATGTGCAGGTTACTGGTGTTAGAAATAACGTGAGCAGAGTTGTCCACCCAGGCTGGGCACTCAGTAATTTGGAGCAAATATTATATGACAGCATCAGAGAGCTGATACCAGCTAAGAGTTATGAACATCATCACCAGCACCAGGGTGGTCCTTGATGACATCAGGGGGACATGGTGAATCTCAGCTTTTCCTTAACATATAGTTTTCAGGTGGTTCACTTTATTTATTACAGTCACTATTGTGGGCAATTGTATGTGCATGACTCAAGGTGATCTTCCAGACAAAATTGAGTGAGTAGATTTGTTACCAATAGCATGTTTTCTCTTTTTGTCCTTTCCTTCCCTTACTTTTGTGATCATTTTCTTCTGTTTGTCTTGCCAGGTCTCATTTGGGTAATACTGAATTCTGTTGCCTATTGACTGTATGATGATTAGGTTTCTTCTACTGTGAATTTTGTTTCATAAACACGAATACAATTTTCAACTGCAAGAATGTAGAAATCAGTGACTTTCAACCTTGGCCACACACTGGAATCCACTGGGGAGATTTTTAAAAATACTGATGCCCAGAGGGTCTGATTTCATTGGACTGGGGTAACCTGGGCAGATGAGTCCCCCTTAATCTCCAAGCACACACGCATGTGTGCACACACACACACACACACACACACACACACACACACACTGATTCACTTACCTGCTAGGTTTGTAAGTGCATGAAGTTTAGGGAAGACCTGCTCTGAAAGTGGTGCAGGCATAAAGTTGAAATAGAACTAAGAATAAATGGTTCTGGAAAATATGTATAAAATAACCAGTGAATAAATCTGTTTAAACTGGATGGGCTCAGCAGGCCATAGATAGATAGATAGATAGATAGATAGATAGATAGATAGATAGATAGATCTGTTTAGATTGTCCTGGTTCATAGAATGGGAGACAGGGGCTTCACCCAAACACCTGTACCACTGCAGTTGGGACATATCCCCACCCCAGTGTGTGCTGACATTTCTTTAAGTATTATGCCAGAATTCTACAAAGTTTTACTTTTCCCACCTTTTCCCTCTAATGATAACAGTAACACATGCCACGACAGAAATGTGTTTCATTTCTATTAATAAATTAAATGGCAACAATCAAGTAGACATCTTAATGGATGCTGAAAAAATATTTGATAAACTTTAATTTCCACTTATGATTTTGAAGCTCACAGAAAAGTTGGAAAAAGTGGCATTGCCTTGCTTTCCCCACTCTGACAAAGGGTATTCATTCTTCAAAGAGTAGTAAGTGTTACACTTTTTGTGAGCATAGAAGTGTGTTCTTCTGAGAGCAAAAGGAAGAAAGAAAACAAAGATGTTGTCTTCATCAGTTGAACTCTGCAAAGGAGGTCCTAGCTGGTGTAGCGAGGCAAGGAAAAGAAGTAAAAGGCGCAAGGAAAAGAAAAGTCCCAATATTATTACAGGCAATGATGGTCTATACGTGAAATATCAAAAATCATCTAGAGAAAAACTACTAGAATTAACAAGATAATATATGACATTACTGGGTATGGATTAACATATGTCTATGTACTAACAAAAAACCCAAAATAATTTTTAAACTATAATTTATTCCAGCATTTAAAAATGGCAGATATCTAAGAAGAAGATCATCAAAGCTTGAATAAGATTTTTCCAAGCAAAATTATGAAAAATATTAACTAAAATCAGAGAAAAGTCTAACAAATTGGAAGACGATTTTCTGTTCTTGAACCCAGAGTCTCAATATTAACAAAATTTCCTTGAATGACTAACCAATTTAACACTATCCCAATCAAAATCCTAGCAAACTTTCATTGCATTACTTGACAAAGTCACTCTGAAGTTTATATAAAAAAGGAAAGAATAAGTTCTAGCCAAGACACTTTTGAGAAAGAAAAACAAGATCAAATTCACTCTAGTGGGTGTCAAGATTTACTCCAAAGCTATAATATTTAAATCTGTGTGTCAGGGTGGAAGATTAGTCAGAGTAGAAGCAGACCAATGCACGTGTAGGCGTTTAATCTGTGCTACAGGTGGCCCTACGAAGTAACAGTGAAAGGACAGACTTCAGCCAATGATGCTACAATCACATTGGGCAAGCAACTTTATACTGCACACAAGTGTCGATTCTAGGTAAATCACAGATGGATTTATTTGTGAAATACAAAGATCTGACATTTTTAGCAATTAAAAAACAAGAGAATATCTTTATGAACTCAGGCTAGGAACGTTTTAGCATACTTGTCACAAGAAACCCTAATAGATTTCAGTATGCTAAAATTAAGAATTTCTGTTCATCAGAGGACAACTTGAAGAGAATGAAAAAGAAAGCCTGCAGGGTAGAAAGTATCTGCAACACTCCATGCATGAGACGTGCTTGTGTCCAGTGTAGCCCACTCCTACAAATCAGTTAGGGAAACGGCAGCACAGCCAACGGTAAAGGCAGCAAACACTTAACAGCTGCTGCATAAAAGTAGAAACCTTAGCGGTCAGTAAACACACCCAAGGGCCGGGGAGATAGCTTGGTGGCCTAAACACCTTCCCAGAAAGCACAAAGAGCAGGGTTTGATCCCTGGCACCAGATGCTGTGCCAACCCCGCCATGAGCTGGCCACCAAAACTGGGCATGGTGGCCCATACCTGTCATCCCAACACTGAGGAGGTTGGCACAGGAGGGTCACTATGAGTCTGAGCTGCATAGTGAGACCCTGTACCAAATAAATAAGTAGTTAATTAAAAAATAAACACACATTACTATTCTTAACTTTTTTTTATCAAGGAAGTGCACATTTGAGCACATCAAGTAATTAGTACATAGTCATAGTATAAGAAAAGTTGTAAAGTATGGTGCTGTTGAGCATGGGGAAAGCCAGGAGCAGCAGCAGGAGTTCACACACTGCTCGTCGGCAGCACATCAGTGACAACAACCTTTGGTACAGCAGTGGTTGCTGCTTAATGAAGCTAAAGATGCATACACTGTGTTCCTCTAATTGTACTCTTAGGGGCTTATACCAACCAACATATGAAGTGTGATCAAAATATACAGTGAATTTTCAAATATGTAAAATTCACTGTAGTAAAAGACACTTTGCCATTAATTCTCCCTCGAAGTCTTATTTATTTATTTATTTATTTATTTATTTATTTATTTATTTTTTGTGTTGCCAAGGATTGAACTCAGAACCTTGTGCTTGCCAGGCAAGCACTTATTCTACTGAGCTATCTCCCCAGCCCTTCTTTCTCACTTTAAACATACTTATCTCGTAGTACTGGTCACTTCTTTTAAAAATTTATTTATTTATTTGGTACAGGGTCTCACTATGCAGCTGGGGCTTATAGTGATCCTCCTATCTCAGCCTCTCCAGTGCTCGGATTACAGGCATGCACCACCACATCCAGTTTCAGGGCAGGCAGGGTGGTATCTGGGATAGAATCTATGTCCTGCACTTGCTAGACAGGTGCTTAGACCACCAAGCTATATCCCTGGCTCCATTCTGGTCACTTTTTAAAATAGTTCTGGAAGCATTCTTTCGTAATAATCTTTACAAAGTGAGATAAAAGATAGAGCGAATATTGCTGCCGAGTGTCATCTGGTGGATAGGTAGGCTTTTAAATAGCGGTGTGTTCTCATCCACTGTATTAATTGGATATGACACCTTGTAACTTCTGGTTCCTTGCTAACGTCAGAATGATCATGAAAGGTAAATGTTTTGAATCAGTTCATGATACAGCAGAAATATCAACACAACTAAGGACACTGATGAAAGAGGGATTCCAGAACTGCTTCAGAAAGAATGATGGGGGTCTGGGGAGATAGCTCAGTGGAATAAGTGCTTGCCTGGAAAGCACAAGGGGCTGAGTTCAACCTCTGGTCCCGCCAAAAAAAAAAAAAAAAAAAGATGGAATAAGTGTGTGAAAGCTGGAGGGAGTATTATGAAGGGGCGGGGAGTTAATGATAATGTTTCTTTTACTATGATACAAATTTTAAAAATTTGAATATTCACCATACTTTTAGATCACACCTTATATGTACTGGTGTTCCCTTAAAATAGAGCTACAAAAAATTTATGAACATTGCTCTTAAAAACGAACAGTGGGAAACAACATAGACTTCAGATAACTTAAATATTTATTATATCCTAAGAATGATATAAAATACAGCAATAAAAATGAATAAACTATAAGTACATTCAACAACAAGTATGAGTCTATAGAACATAAGACTGAACCAAAACAAGAAAGCTAGAAGTGAAAGATTATATAAGTATGATCACATTTATATAAATTCAAAAGTAAACAACATTATTTCATTTAGGGATAATCATGATGTTTTTTGTGGTTATAACAAAATACCTGAGACACACCATTTGTGTACAGCAGATGTTTATTTGGTTCTGGAGGAAGTCTAAGCTTGGCATTGGCATTTGCTTGGCGTCTGGTGAGATCCTTCTTACTGCAGATGGTGCAGATGGTGAGAGAGGACCGTGCTGTCTCAGGCATCACTTCTTTTCTTTTTAGAGCCACTGATGCCCTCATGGGCCCTACCACCTCGTCTAATCCTAATCGCTTCCCAAGGCTCTGCCTCTAAATAGCATTAACATATTAATTTAGTGAGTAAGTCTCTAAAACATGAACTTTGTGAGGACACATTTAACCACAGAAAACATAAGAAGTAAAAACATCAGTAAAATGAAGTGATAAAAGCACCAAATATCAGGAGGAGAAGAACACATAGGCGAAAGCATGCAGCTGCAAAGGGCTTACGATGCCCATTTTGTGACTCAGTGGTCGAGGCTCACTGCTAAGCCCTGAACTGTGCCTCCTGCCTGTGAATTCCTATGTTGAAACTCTAATCTCCTATGCTACTGTGATGAAACACTGTAGCCAGGACGTGATGGAGCCCCAAGAGGTCACTGAAGTGGGACCAGCATCCTAGAACAGGTACTCTTAAGAGAAGGATAAAGAAGAAGCCAGTTAGGGTTCTCTCCCTGCCATGCGAGGACACAGAAGCAGATGGCCAGCTATGAGCCAGGAAGAAGGACTCTGCCAGCCCCTAACCATGCTGACACCCTGACCTCACCCTGCAGCTGCCAGAACTGTGAGAAACATAATTTTTTGTTGGCCAAGCCACCCAGTCTATGTTATTTTGTCTCACTAATGAGAGATGACTGATACAAAGGTGTTCATTTTAAAACAACTCAATTATGGTTCAGGTGTGTTCTTAACATGTGTGTTACATATCTTAACAAAATTAGATAAATTATAAAATCATTTTTCATGTAGCTGAATCATTTCTATCCTTCTTGCAAGCTTTTAAAACAAAGCCTCTGTTATAGCTTGCGTCCAGATGTTTCCCCAAAGCCTTGTGCAGTCATAGTCAGACTTTTCAGAGGTGGCTTAAATTAAAGTATGTCATTGATTCGTGGTGCAGCGCTGGGGTTAAGGGTGCTGGGATTAAGAGTGGGTGACTACTGGATCAGTCCCCTGACTGGCTTTGCACCATCTTAATTCCAGTAGCCTGGATACAGTAGAAGGGACAGAAAGAGGCTTGTCTTGTCCCTTACTTGCTTTTACTGTCTTCTGCTGGCCAAGAATGGCTTCTCCTGTGCGATGCCCCTTTGCCATGCCACGCTGCCTCAGAGCCAGCCGACTATGGATTGGAACTTCTACAAATTGTGAGCTAAACAGTCCTTTCCTCTTTTAACTTTGAGTGTTAAGTATTTTGTCTCAGCAACAAAAGTCACTAAGACAACCTCTTTTCTCAAAACGAGTTCTTTGGGAGTTACCCAGCAATTCTGGTTAAAAGTAGAAGGGTAGCGTACATGTTTTACCCATTCTCTCAAAATGCAAGTGAAATGACAGCATGGGAAAAGGAACAAAGCGAGGACAACAGAAAACAGCAAGGACAAAGATGTCAAAACAGCCTTGGGAGGCCACAGTAGGCGGAAAACTGGTAAATTTCTTAGTAAATCAGGGCTTGTCACGCCAGGATGCCTGCAGAGGAGGATAAAAGTGAGGCCCAAGACACCTGAGACCCTGCGAGCTCCAGAGGCCCTGGGAAGGTTGACAAGTGCGAGATACAAAAGTGTGGTGAGCAGCAAGAACAACTGTGGGAACAGAGAACATGTTCATGCGTTGCTGCTTCCACAATAGCAAAAAGTTTTAAAAGTATTTTTTTCAACTTTAAATCAAGAAAGGGAAAAATACTCATTTTGGAAGAGTATAAAAATAAGCACAAGAAAGTTATTCTTAAAAATAGCCAAGTGACAGATAAGACCTAAAAGAGAGATAAGAGAATTGCTAAAGGAAATCAGGCCTATTGTTTAAAGAACCAGCACACAGCTAGGAAACCAAAGGACAGACTTGTGGACGTGGGAAAGGGGGCCAGGCCAGGGAGGGCTAGAGGAGTCAAGGGTAGAAAACGATCAAAATATGCTGTAGACGTGTACCAGTCCTCCAGGACAGGTGACCCGGTGATGTGCTACAGGCACTGTAGAAAAGGAATAGCACCCCAAGGGAAATGCATTACATAGTTTTAATTGTGTTTATATTTTTATAGCAGTACATTTACAGGGGTCCCTCACTGCACAGGTTACATTCCAGACACTCCTGCAATAGGTGAAACTCAGCAATGTAGCAACATTATATTTATTTATATATTGAGTCTGGGCATGGTGACACAAGCCTGTAATCTGTAATCCCAGCACTTGGGAGGTACAAGCAGGAGGATCACTATGAGTCAGTAGTGAGACCCTGTACAAAAAAAAAAAAAAAAAAAAAAAAAAAAAAAAAAAAAAAAAAAAAAAAAAAAAAAAAATATATATATATATATATATATATATATATATATATATATATATATATATGGGCTTTACCAGCCCTTTCCATGCTCTTATAAATCTTTCCCACACTCTTAAAAACACTTCTAATGTTAACCATCTTCTAAACTCATAAACTTAGGTAATTTCAACAACATAAGTATACTGTATGGCACTGCAAAATTCCATGATATTGTAAAAAATCCACAATAAATAATTTAGATAAATATTTTTTGAAAACCTGTGAAATAGTCTGGGAAAGTTGAACCATAAAATAGTAAAGGAGTACTGTATACCTATAAAACTAACTGCTAGAGAAATATTACATTCTTCTAAATGTGAGAATTGTACACAAAAAGAAAAAATAAAGTATCCATTTATGAAATAATTTTAGGTTATAAGATATATAACAGTAATATAAGCAAATCTGTATTAGTAAATATGAATGGATTGGACATACAGATTAAAAATTCAAATTATTTTACAAAGGAATATCTAAGGGGCCCAGCAGGATGGCTCAGTGGTCTAAAGCGCCTGCTTAGGAAAGCTTAGGTGGCTGCAGGGACCGCGGTTCGATCCCTGGCATCACATGCTGCGCCAGCCCTGCCCTCAGGGCAGGCTGAGCTGGTCATAAAAATAAATAAATACACAAACAAACAAAAAGTTCTGAAACAAGAAAAAAAAATAAAAAAACAAATCTTAAAGAATATCTAAAAATAGTGTTCAAACTGATACAGAAAGACTGAAATGTTAAAATGGGCAAGGATGCAAGCAAAATGAAACAGAAAAGAAGCAGGAGACACAATCTTACTATCAGAGAATGTGGAACTTAGACCAAAAAGGCATTAAATAGGACATAAATGACACTTTTTAAAAGCTATATAATCCATAACATTAATTCATGTCTTTACAACAAATAATGTGTCAACAATATTTACAAGGCAAAAATTATAAGACTCTAAGGGCAAACACACAACATATAGGACAGGAGTATTTAGTCAATTTCTTTTAGTCTATAATAGATTAAGTGTAAAAATGTAATGTCTGTAAATATCTGACTTCATTGATAATATGATATCCTGATTAATGTATTGCAAACTATATTGCCTGGCAATAGAGAATATGTCTGTGTTTCTAAAGACCGTATAAGGTAGGCATGGTGAGAAACTCCTACAATCCTAGCGCTTGGGAGACTGAGGCATGATTGCCATGAGTTCAGAGCCAGTGTGGACTGCATAGTGAGTTGGAGGAGGAGGAGGAGGAGGAGGAAGAGGAGGAAAAGAAGAAGAAAAAGAAGAGGAAGAAGAAGAAAAAGAGGAGGAGGAGGAGGAAGATAAATTAGCAAATATAAAACCACATAGAAGTCTTAAAAAGTGCCCAAAATAGCAAAAATTAAAAAATATTCTCCAATTGCACTACAGTGAAATTAAAAAAAAAATAGTAAAATCAGAAAAAAATAACATGAGCAACCTTTCCACTGTTTAAATTTTAAAATTCATCTTAAAGAGTTCTTATTTTGTAAAATAACCACAAATCAAAATTACAGACTTTCTAGAGAAGAAAACAAAAACAACAACAAAAACAACCATTTAATCAGAATCCAGAAGGTATAAAACAGGCTTGAGGGATAATTTATAGTATTAAAACAAAGAATATTTGTATCTGTAAACAACTAATAATTTGAATATCTAACATAAAATTTGAAAAAGAATAGAAACAATGAAAGATGTATCCTTAGTGTAAGACCCTGAAAAAGTAAATAAAGTTGGAAAGGCGTACTGGAGACTATGAAAGGGAAAGAAACTGATCGAAGAGAAGGGACAGCTGGGAAGAGGGCAAGAAGAAAAGAGAGAGAAGAAAGGGGGAGAGAAATCCATGTGTGCATGTGCACAGGATAGCTTGCATAGTTACATTGTTGATTTATGCTGGTCTGCTGAGAGGAGCCGTCAATGCTTCATTTGTTTCTCTCTTCTTTATAATTTTATCTTTTTTTTTTTTTTTTACCAATTTTGCATACTTATATCTGGTAATCTGGGCAACTAATTTGAAGATAACAATATGCAGCATAATAACCATTATTGAAACCCTATTATTTTGTTTAGTGAAATTTTGTGTCATTTTTAATGTTTTTTATTATTTTTATTCCCTGGTCTCTCTCTCTCTCTCCCTCCCTCCCTCCCTCCCTCTCTCCTTCCCTTGCCCCCCTCCTTTCTCTTCTCTTTTCTTGTGGTACTGGGGACCAAACTCGAAACCTTGTGCTTGCCAGGCAGGCGCTTATGCCACTGAGTTATATCCCTGGTCCTATTTTTTATTCTATTTTTTTTTAATTTAAAAGAATAAATGAAAGAAAAACACACACAAAAAAAAATTAACAAAATACTTGAAGTAATAAATCTAAAAAGTTTGTTTAAAAAAAAATTCCCGAGACCTTCATACTGAAAAATGACAAACAGTGCTGAAATAGGAAAGCAATATAATGTTGCTTTATCCTTATAGAGTTAAGGATATCTCATGTTAGTGGATTAGAAGTCTTACTATTGTTGAAATAATAGTATGTCCAAATTATATGCAGTGAAATCTTACTATCAGCAGCAGTAGACACTGGATGAATAGATTTTCCTGGTACAGAGGAAGCAAAGTTTATTTTATCTTACTAATAAAAATTCATGTTGATCCTAATCGACATCATCTCACATTTTGTCACCATTATGAATTCTTCAGCAGGCAGCCCTGAGTGTGTACTATGGGACAAGTGAATGTGGGCAAGGAATTTCCAGAATGGCTCCACCTAGAATAAGGGCTAAGCAATTTTTAATTTATTCCAATTGTCTTCCAAAGTTGTGTCCGTTCCTATTCCCAATAATTACTGGATCCATTATCAGATTTTTTTTTTCTGGGAAAAGAGTATATATTTAGAATTAGCCAGCTGGATTCAGTTTAGATGATTCCAATTTGGTTGGCAACATCCAATACATCATAATTGGGACTGAGTCGAACAAATGCCTTCTTCTCTCCATCAGGCCTGATTAGGGTATTGACCTTGGCAACATCGATGTCATAGAGCTTCTTTACAGCTTGCTTGATTTGGCGCTTCTTGGCTTTGATATCCACAATGAACACAAGTGTGTTGTTGTCCTTGACCTTCTTCATGGCTAACTCTGTGGCCAGGGGAACTTGGTGATGGCATAGTGGTCAAGTGTGTTTCTCCTGGGGGTGCTCTTCCAAGGATATTTAGGCTACCTTCAAGCTGCAGTGCCTTGGGATGGCAGACAGTGTTGTATCTTCTTTTTGTGGCTGTATATGCCTTTCAGCACGGCCTTCTTTGCCATCAAAGCTTTTGCTTTGGCTTCAGCTTTAGGAGGGGCAGGGCTTCCTTCTTTGCCTTCAGTGGCATCTTGGTAAAAAGGCTCCCAGATTTTGTATTAATTGAAATGTAGAGATAATTTCCTTTATAAATGTGCTTTGAAAAATATGTAAACCATTTTTTGGATTTTATTTCGGAAAGTAAAACACGTAACAGCCATTAATTGTATGCTGTGTGGCTGAGAGCCCAAAAGAAGAAAATTAACATCCTTGGGATGAACTGGGGCTCAAAAGATCATGCTGTGTATATTTCAGGAAAAATTATATTGTGGCCAGTGAGCAATCAGAAGTTCATCTTGCTGCCATTCTCCTGATAAACTCTTTTGGACACAAGTGGTTCCTACCTTTATCTCCCTTTCCTCTCTCCTACTACCTTCCCTCAATGCTGGTAAGTGTAGCTCTCTGCCTGCCTAATGGCTATTTGTAGGAGAATACAGGCACTGTTCCATGTTATAATCTCTCCTTAAGCTTGCAAGGAGACCACATATCCATGGGGCCTGATATGGACAGAATAAGCCAGATTAGGGACCCACAAGAGAAGGAAGGGAAGGATGGGGGCAAAAAGTCTTAGCATTGGCCACCCCCATGCCTGCTCCCACAGAGAATCATGGGATATGTGCTTTGATGACCCTGGGACACCCAATACTGACCACACCAAGATTCAGAAAAAAAATGGACAAATTAAAGCAGTTTTATTGTAGGAAAAACTATAATGAAAACAGAAATATTTTCTCACAGGTAAAAAGAGCTTGTGAAATGGAATTGAACCTATATCAAACAGATGGTAATAATACCTAGTACCACATGTATAGGTATTGTTTTAAAATGCGTAGGATGGCTATCATATAATAGGCATGATTTATCTCATTGTTTTTAAAAGATTAGTATTGCCTTTTGGATATACATCTAAATGTTTAGTTATAGATATGTTTTCACTGCTATATAGTATTTCATAAATCAATTCAAAGTCTGTGTCTTTTTATATTTAGGTATTTCATCCTTCTAAAATTCACTTCTTGTGTATGTGAGACAGGCTTCCAAAGTTTCTCCGTGTGAGTTATCCAAAATAGATTACCCTTTCCCAAGTGATTCCTATAGCTGCTTCTCCACAGAGACAGTAAAAAGATTTCCCATCTACTCAAATCTGTTTCTCTCAGTAATCAATCAGTCATTCCCAAACTGACTTCAATGCTTCAGAATAAAACTTGAATGGTCAATTCTTGTCTTCCTGATTATTTTCATTCTTCAAAATATTCTTTTGTTGTTGTTGCTCACTACTAGGATTTGAATTCTGGACCTTGTGCTTGCCAGGCAGGTACTTAAGCTGCTAAGCTATGTCTCCTGCCTTTCTTGAAAATAATGTTGGTTTTTTAATGTTTTTATATCAATTTAAAGGCCATATTTTCAAGCTCTTTTCTTACAGTTCTATTGAGACTTTGATTGGAAGTGCCCTGAGTTTATGTGTTACAGTGGGAGGAATCACGCCTTTTGTGATGGACCTGTGCATGGAACCGCCTCAGGATGGCTCTTAAACTACACAAAATTTAACTTTATATTCCTCTGTAACAATTTATACTGTCTTGCCACTTGGTCCACTATAATTTTGGTGGTTCCTTTGAATTTCTATTTTTATGTCTAAACTTTGGTAATGTTATTCATTTCTTTATATTAACATTTATTACTTATTTTGCACTCAGATATCCTGTTGAACTCCTTAAAAGGTGCGATGACTTGTGCCTAGATGTTCCCAGAAAGCCTCATGTGGCCAGAAGTGGGGCTTTCTCAGAGGTGGCTAGATCTAGAGTGTATGATTCTGTGTTAATTCACAGTACAGTGTAGAATCAAGGGCACTAGGACTGAGGGTGGGAATGCCACCCATCCGGAATGTCCTGGGTAGGACACAAGGGACAGAAGGTGCTGTGGCCAGCCCTGGCTTGCCTTACTGCCTTCTGCCCACCATGTGCTGCATCTCCTCTGCAGTGCCTGCCTGCTGCCCACCCTGCCCTGGAGTCAGCCAATCATGGACTAAAACCTCTGCAAACTGTAAGCTAGATAATCTTTTCCTCCTTTAATTTCAGGTGTTGGTATGTTGTTCCAGCAATGACAAAAGTAGCTAAGACAAGAGGCTACATGGCTGTGTAGACTGTCATGGTTTTTCCATTTGGCCCCTCTGTCATCTGCAAGTGGCCGATGAATCTGTGACTTCCATTATGATTCCTATGTCATTTGTGGCCAAGGCCTTGAGCTCAGTGCTAAATTAGAGCTGTGATAATGAGCCTGTTTCTTTTCTGCCTTAATTTTTGAAGAGTCTGGTTCTAGTTTTTCCTGATGGTCACAGTCCACAGCATTCTCCCAATCACTCCTTGTCATTTCTTCACATTTCTGGTTTGCCAAGATTTTCACTACATGTGTGTATTTCTGTCAATTTGTATTCATAATTCTCTATTTTCTAAGATGATCCCATAGTTTTCCCCCTGTTAATAGAGTAGGTTTCATAGATTTGCTGCTCTGTTTTTCATGGTTCCAGCTGATCATTCACATGTGTCATTCAACCCATTTTGACAAATGGGCCTGTTAGTCATCCAATCCTGTCCTTCTCGGTCTCTCTGGCTCTCTGCCTCACTGCATTGTTTCTTTTGTACAGATACTCACTTATTCTTGCAGAACATCATCTCTGATGATGTTCATCAACAAATGGTCAAAGGATCTCTATCAGGCACTAGAACTCTCTTACTATCCATTGTAACAGATTTTAAAAATTACAACTATGTTAAATCTGAAACAAAATTAATTATAATTTTCATTTTTTTTTACATTTTATGCTCTTAAAAGCAGCATATGTGCACCAAGGACTGATTCAGTTCATACTAGTTAACATAGAGTTAATGATAAACAGCTTCTCCTAACTATTATATTTATTGTCATCAGACAATTTTTTATACTTGTTAAATTTGTATTTGCCATTGTTACTGTTGATTTGCATAATACCATAGTTCACAAGAATGAATCATCATTTCAAAAGTGGTTCGCTGAAGCACAATGATAATGATAAAAATAGAAATGTAAATCCTGCAGCATGAAATAAGGTCACCAATATAAGCAATGAATGGATTCCATCACAAATACAAAGCACGAGGGCCAGCAAGATGGCTCAGAAGCCTAAGCACCTGCTTAGGCAAGTTCAGGGACCCGGGTTTGAACCCCAGCACCACTGTCACATCTGGCCTGATCTCAGGAGCCCTGAGCCTGCCACCGAGACCAGACATGGTGGTGCACCTGCCTGTAATCCCAGCCCTGGGAGTCTGAAAAGTCTGAGCTGCATATTGAGACACTATAGCAAATACATAAAAAAATAAAACCACAAAGCATGAGTCTGTCTATTATAATGCAGAATGAATATGGATAATCCTATGAGGATAGCTTTTAAATATATAAGAGGCTGGCCAGATAGACCAGCAGACAAAAGCACCTGCTTAGGCAGAGGGTAAATGAGACTGAGTGTGGTGGGGCATGGCTGTAATCCCAGCGCTTGGGAGGCAGAAAACAGGAGGATCACTATGAGTCTGATTTGTATAGTGAGACCCTAAAGACCCTGTACTATGTACAAAAATAAATAAATAAATAAATAAATAAATAAATAAATAAATGGAAAATAGAATGAATGGCAATGAATAATGATCATTAAATTTTGTCAAATCTTAGCATTTTTGTCAAATAATATGGTGCTAACAACACTTCCATATTATTTTTCCAGTAAAGGCTATTAGCCTCATGTGTAAGCTAATTGACCATCTCTACTCCAAGCATAAAGTAAAGCTTTCCCATGCAAAATTGTAAAACACGATGCTGAAGTTTGAGAAGACACCAAAATTAGAAGAGTCATCATCCCCTCCTCAGAGAAAACAAGCACAGCTCTATGTGCTAAAATGTGAAACCAGATTCAAAATCAATTATATTGTTTTAGGAAAATAAATAAGAAAAACAACTGGTAGAATTTCTTTATTAAACTAAATTAATTTTGTATTCCTTATAGTGTGCTTGACATTTAAAATCAATGACTTAAGTACCATGAACAAAGAGATTTTACTTTATTGTAGAACAGAACTATGCATAAATTAGCTTCAGTATATGTTTGCTATGTACATGAAAGAGAGATGTTTAATTACTTGTTTTCCTCCTTATCATGAAGCAATATGAAGAGATTTTCTTCCTTAAAGAATAATTTAAACTATTAAACAAAAGGTAAGTTGGTTTGTATATCCATGTCTGTAGCAGTATTGTTCATAATGGTAAAAAATGGAAATAATTCATGCTTATCAACAGATGAATGGGTAAAAATATCTGAAGCATACCATGGAATATTATTCGGCCTGGAAAGTGGATGAGATTTTGAGATACGTCACAATGGGAATGAATCTTGAGAAGCATGTTATGTAAAACTAGTGAAACATAAGTGAATAATTGTATGGTTTCACTTATATAAGGTACTATGGTAAAAAGTAGAATAAAAGTTTTGAGGGAACAGACCATGGGAAGCTATTGTTTAACAGGTTTGATTTGTTTCAGAGGATGAAAAAGTGCTGAAGGTGGATAGTGGTGATGGTTCTACAGCATTTTAAATGTGCTGCATTTCCCAGAATTGTGTACTTTAAAGTAGTTAAGGTGATGAATTTGTTATGTATGTTTTACCGGGAAAGAAAATTTTTTGGATACTACAGCTCAGACTCAGGACCTTGCACTTGCCAGGTAGGAGCTTATGCCTACTGAGCTATCCTTCTGGGCCCCCAGAATTTAAAACCACAGGCCTATCTAGTCGGCCTGGAAGAAGTCTCAGCCATGTGATCAGCAAGGACAGACAATGCTCTCCACATCGCAGGTCCCGCTGACCAATGCCAACACACATCTTACTAGGGCAAAAGCTGTGCCTCTGGGTCCTGATTTGCTATGAAGGAACACAGTGGCAAAGGTGTAAACTTCTGTGGCCAGTGAGAGTGCATGTCGCCAGCCTGCTAGACACAGAGGAAGAGGGGGAAAGGTGCCGCCCTCCCACAGAATGCCTCGAACTTAGCTACTTGTGCTTTCCAGACAGGCACTTAGTCTGCTGAGCTGTCTTATCAACCCTCTTGCTGATTTCTTTCTTTCTTTTTTTTTTATTTTTAATGTATTTGAGATAGGGTATCACTATGCAACTTTGATTTGTAGTGGTCCTCCTGTTTTCAGCCTCTCCAGAGCTGGGATTATAGCCTTTACTGCCATGTCCGGTCTTGGTGGCTGGCTCAGCACACCTGCGGGTGGTGCTGGGGGTCGAACTCTGATCCCTGTGCTTGCCTAAGCAGGTACTTAGTCTGCTGAGCTATTTTTTGGTGATTTTTGAGTTGCATTTAAAGTATCTGTCTTATTGTGTTGAAAGATACTTGTTTTTTTTCTAATTTTAATCTTCTAAACAACCATTCTCTTCTTTGTCCTGACTTTGTAGCTATGTTCTTTCTGGTGAAAATACACATTTTTCAAAACATTAAAAAAAAAAAAAAGAATGCCTCTGGCAGACAAAAGGGGGGGGGGCTTATATAGTATTCTGAACCTGAGGGATGAGGTTTCTGTAAAGAACCATTCCGACAAATATAAATGATTTGGCTCAGTGACCCATTCAAGATTCTGAATAGTATGCCTCTGACTGAGAAGCCTGAATGCCAGGATTTCTAATTATTAAACATCAGGTTTTGACAGTCAGCCCAAAGGGCCCAGTGACTAAGACTGACTTCTTTCTAAACTCCAGAGATTTTTTCATTCACCAGGAAGAAAACCTCAGGAAACACACCAGTGTATTAAAAATAATGTCCAAATCCCACCAAAGAGAGGTGGTGCCTCCACTGCCTGCTGTCTGCTAAGCTGAGACATTCAACCAGCCGGGGCACTCAGCTGCAGCGAGCTGGGAGAACACTGAAGCAGTCTTCATGGAGAGCTCTCCCCATCACTTCTTGGTCTGTGTTGAATCTCAAGAGCCGGAAATATCCGTCAAAGCTTTGCAACAACCTATAATTCAGTGTTAAGATTTTCTAATTTAGAAAATATAAAGATCGGGGGTACCAACAAAATTTGGTTGATGCTGACAGCTCAAGCAGCTATGCAGCCCAATATAGATTTCCCCATGAACAATTTTAAACACCAGCTTTTCCTCTCACAGATATGAGAAAACCTTGCCATTACTTGGCTGAAAAGATTGCACAAGAATTTTAACTAAAACCAGCAAGCAATTTACTGTTCCCTACGTCCTTATGCTCATCCCCATTTTCCCAGAGGAAATGGCCTTCAGCTCTTTTACCTCTTTCTTCTGGTATCTCCAAAAAGATACCCATGGTATTATTTTTTCCATTCATTTGGCTTCTTATGATAAAAAGAAGAAAAAAGAATTAGGGACACACACACGTGCCAGACACACACACACACACACACACACACACACGTGCCAGACACACACACACACACACACACACACACACACACACTTATTTCCTTTCACCCTAACCTTCCCAGGATGGCTGGAAGTAGAGATGCTTGGAGAGGAAGGATAAAGCAGAACCCCATCCTCCTCCACATTTCCACCTACAAGTTGGAAAAGGAATCTCCATCCTCACAAGACAGGGAGCCCCAGGGAGGCTCCTGGAACCAGAGGACCCTTGTTTCTCATCTGCCATTGCCAGTTGCCTACCTTCAAAGGCTTCTGGCTGTCTCAGCCTTATACCACCCCACCTCCCATCCATGTGCATGATGGATCTGTTTTGCCACTTGTATCTTGTTTTCTTACCTACTTTTCTTCCTTTTGCCACCCCAGAGATGTCCTTTGCAAGCGGCCCTTCCTTCCTCCCTCTTGCAGAAGATGCAGCTAGCTTCCTCCATGGCACAGCTCATGCCCTTTCCATCCTCCCCTCCAGGAACATCTTCACTGGTATTTACACCTTCGAAGCTTTGATAAAGATACTGGCAAGAGGATTTTGTCTGAATGAATTCACCTACCTGAGAGATCCCTGGAACTGGCTGGACTTCAGTGTCATTACCCTAGCGTGAGTATTTCCTGTGCTGATTTGTTTGTCGCTGTGGGCTACTGTCCTTGTGTACAGGACATGAGGAGCTCCCTGAGGAGCTGCATCTGAGATGAGTTGCCCAATGCTGCATGTTTGCACTTCCAGCCATGAAGATCAGAGACCCTGGATCACAATGCATGTGATCTGCAATGATCCATGTGATGGAGAGAGAATGTGATGATTACTTCAGGACTGTATCAGTCCATGGATGGCAGCACCATGAAGGTTCAGTGCTTTCTCTGGCCTTCCTGGGGTTCATGTATCCAAGATTATGCTGCACTCACATGCCGTGTACACACTTGAGTTCCTCTCCTTGCAGGAATACTGACTGACTTCTTGTCTTACAGATATATTGGCTCAGCAACAGAACTGAAAGGGTTCTCAGGCTTGAGGACATTCCGAGTTCTCAGGGCTTTAAAAACAGTTTCTGTGATCCCAGGTGAGCAGTTTTAACCAATAAACTTATTCACAAAGAAAATGTTAGCTTTCACACCTAATGTCCTTGGGTGATCACAAAAACCCTGCAAGGTTTGAGGGCAAGGACTATTGTCTCTGTTCAAAAGAGAAAGAAACCAA
>PVJA010014548.1:0-47219 GCA_004027025.1 Myocastor coypus | reverse complement strand
TTTTTTTTTTTTTTTTTGTCTTTTTGAGACAGAGTCTCACTATGCAGTTCAGGCTGGCCTTGAGCTCACTTTTGTAGCCCAGGCTGGTCTCGAACTCGCACCGATCCTTCTGCCTCAGCCTCCCAAGTGCTGGGATTACAGGCGTGAGCCACCACGCCCGGCTTTCTGCTCTTTCATTTTCTATTTCACCCTAATTTCTCCCTTTGGACTCATTTGGACAGCTCGACTCCTGGCTCTGTGCCTCTGGGCCCACAGCCCCACTCTGGTCTGATAAAGTCATGTTGACATGCCAAGCTGCTTCTTCCAACCAGTAGGCCTCCTCTCTGACTGGGGGTGCCTGCTTTGAGAGCTTTGGCCCCACATCCCCTTGGGACTCCTGCAGTATGACCATCACCTTCAATCTCCTCTCACTCCCCTTCCCCATTCTTCTAGCTTCACCAAGGGCAATTTTTCTTTAATACCCTCTCAAAACTATTCTGTCCTAGATTATCTTAAGTCTGTCCTGAGAAGCCCCACAGCCTTCTCTGACCTCAAAGTTAAATGCCTAGGTTTTCTCTGCCAAACAGCTTGACCATAATACAAATTGGATGGTGAGACTACCTGCCACTCACCCCCGACAGGGACCTCTTGATTATGACACCTTCATTGATTTAGATAACTTTTGTCACCGTAATGGGAAACAGCCCAAGGTCCCCTGTCCTCCCTTTCTTTTCTCTCTGCTCTCATCCTGAGCTCTGCCTGGCCCTACAGCCCACCCCACAAAGCCACGTCTCTGGGACTGCTGCCACCATAGGCCACCACTAGAGCTGCCACTGTTTGTACCACTGCAGCAGCTCCTCCCATGACAGATGCTACTTCACTTTCTCACCTCTCAACTTTCAGGGGCTGAGAAGCCACCCTACTCTCTCTCTCTCTTTGCTCCCTATCCTGCTCCCTTCACAGCCTCCTTGCCAGCCTCAAGTCCAGGATTTGTGAGTTGTCAGTGCTCTTTGACATACTGTGCCTAATCCTTATGCTCTGCTCAGTTTGCTTGCTCCTATTCAAAGTTTTTACATTTTTCAAAGTCTTATAAGGGATCTCTGCTGATTGACCTACAAAATTTCTGACTAATCTCTCATAATTGCAAACTTAAGCAGAGCATCGTAATTTAACCTGGCCAGAAATATATTTGAGTGCACTCTGATTGTGTAAAGATGTTCATGTGTCCATGTTTACATGTTTTTTTTGTCAATGGCTGTTCCTCTTTTTATTTAAGCTTTAAAATATAAACTTAATGGTATGATTTTATTTATATTTCTTCTGCAAATGTTCAATTTTCTTGGAAATTGGTACTATAATTTTAACTAAATTCAGAAATTTTAAACCTTTAAATATTTATTGCTTACCCCATTCTATTCTGAGAATTTTAATTATATGAATATAAGTTTCTTGATTTTGGCACAGAGTGAACTATTAAACACATGACTGATCTATAAACTCTTCTTCATGTTGATTTTAGGCAATTTTTATTGTTATATTCATTTAAGTTTGTAAGTGTTTTTATAATGTGCAATGTATTATCAATCTCATGTTATGTATTCATTTCAGAAATGTATTTCTAAAATACACTCTGTCTACATCTCATCTTTCACATTTCAATATTTGTCTATAAATAATTTGCTTTATAATTATTATTGATTTTCAATAAAGCTGATAATGAGTTAAAAAATAAAAATATTAAAATAAGATATAAGCTTAAAAGCATGCTTTCTCCTGAGTTACCAATTGGTTTAAGTGATATCAAAATTAGTTTATAATTAAATAAAAATCATTAAAATGGTGGCACACACTTGTAATCCCAGCACTTGGGGGGCTGAGGTAGGAGGATCAGTACAAGTTTGAGACTGAGACCAGCGTGGGCTACAAAAGTGAGCTCAAGGCCAGAATGAACTGTATAGTGATACCCTATCTCAAAAAGACGAAAAAAAAAAAAAAAAAAAAAAAAAAAAAAAAAAAAAAAAAAAAAAAAAAAAAAAAAAAAAAAAAAAAAAAAAAAAAAAAAAAAAAAAAAAAAAAAAAAAAAAAAAAAAAAAAAAAAAAAAAAAAAAGGGGACAAGATGATTGCACAGGACTCTTGATTGGTAGATAGAGGGTGACCAACCTTTGTTCACCAGTGGAGAGCTCCCCAATAATCTCCTTAGAAGACACCACCAATACTAAGTCATTGGTTAAAAGCAAAAAATTACATTAAATTTATTTATAATGTCAAGCCAATGTGAGGTCATCAGTTAAATGATAATTGTCTAACAAACATTTATGCCATTACATTTGTAGTTGCCTGAACAAAATGAGAATTTTATCATCTGTTATGACTGTGAAGCAACACTACTATGTATGGCTATTGATGTCAAAGGTTTTCTATAACAGCTTAAGTACTGTCTGTTGACAATCTACAGGAATTTAACTGCTAAAATGTCAATGGTTGGTAAAAAACAATAGTTCTCTGGTCACACTTTATATTTCAAGGTCATTGATAGTCAGATAAAATTCTAATAATCAAATATATTGCTCCAAACTAAGTATGATATGTAGACCCAGATTCTCCTAAAGCAAACAAACACACAAAATAACTATTATTAATTCCTATTTTATATCCCAATCAGCTCCTGACATTCACACCAAACTAAAAAGACAAATCTCGGCCCTCAAACTCCCCAGGAAACTTGCTTAACCTGAGTTTCTGTCTTCAATACTAGAAACCCAAACTAACTATGTAAAAGTGCCAATTTTTGGCTGTGACACTCGGGAATCCCATCAAAGTAGGACTTTAACAAGGTAACATGGGCCTAAACAATGCTGCCACCTGAGCTCTTTGAGGAACAGTTTCAAGTGTGACAAAGAAAGACACTGGGCACAAGCCTGCCCCAATCTGCAGATACCACTGGGAACTGATTCCACGTATAAGCTCGAGGGCAAAGGTGACTGCCCTGTCTGCCAGAGAGAGGGTAAGCCATCCAATTCCCTGCCCTCACAGGAAAATGTGCTACAGCCAGATCCGTCAATACTTGACCTTTTTGGTCGTGCTGCTCAAGAGGAACAACAGAACTTGGAGTCCATGGCCCACACCAAGGTATCTCTGTCAGAGTCACAGGTCTCACCTCCCATCTGAGGTAAAAACAAACAAACAAACAAAAAACTCTTTTCTTGCTGATGAGGACGCATAGTGTTCTATAGTGTCCATAGTGGGTGTTGGCCAACCTACATGACATCTTCAGACAAGTCCATTTCCTCCTGACTCCAGACACTGTTATTCATGCATAGTTTCCTTGTAAACCTGCTCCATACTTTTCATGGAAAGAAATCTCATCCAAAAGCTCCATGCCTCTCACCTTTCTCTGCATAATTCTCATCCTATCTATAAAGCTAACCTCAATACACAACCAGCTCCTTCCTCCCTCTTCCCTTGTTGACCACATCCTGAGACACTTCCAGTCCCATTCGTGCCACATACATTCCTACACCTATGTGTCTCAGAGGTCCCATGGTCTTTCCCTGAATTCCCCAATACCCAATAGTCCCCAGACCTTGGAGGGGACTCCATCTCATCATTTACCATACCCTCAGTCTTCTTGTCCTGAGACACCAGACACTAGCTTCTACGTGGGTGTAAGCCATCATCCTTTGAGCCCTCCTTGCCCTCAAGAACTCTCTTAGCCCAGACCACCAACCTCACGAAGAGTTGGCTGTGTATGTCCATTGTAAGACCTTACATCACGGCCACCCCAGCCATACCCAGCAACACACACACCTGCCCCTTCCCAAAAATCCTAAAGCCATTGACGTCTCCCCTTTACAATTCCCTTCTTCCCACGTGCTCCCTTCTAGGACCTCTTGCAGCACTTGCTGTTATGCTGATGGTCGCTCCCTGCTTCAGCTCCCTCATCTACAGTGCTGTCACCAGGTTAACAACTCAAAAAAAATTTTTTTTTTAATTTTTATTTTATTTTTCTTCTTGTTTCAGAACTTTTTTGTTTATTTATTTATTATTTTCATGGTCGGCTCAGCCTGCCCTGAGGGCAGGGCTGATGCAGCATGTGGTGCCAGGGATCAAACCGCAGTCCCTGCAGCCACCCAAGCTTTCCTAAGCAAGTGCTTTAGACCACTGAGCCATCCTGCCAGGCCCCAACAACTTGAAATTTTAATCAGATGTTTCTTTCCGATTACTCCTACCAGGTCATACTCCAACAAGACCCCTTTGATGACAACTCACCCTGATCTACAGACTCACTGCCACATGATACCTCTGGCCAGTAGGAAGTGGCCAGATGATCACTTTGCTTCTTTTTCTGTCAAATAGGAACGATGGGTCAGGACTCAAGGTTTCCCAGGCACCTTCCTCAAACACTCTCCCTCTTGGTTTCCCAGGCACCCTGCCCTACCTGCTCCTCATTCTGTACCCTGGTCTCAGTTCACTTTTCCTTGGCCAAAACCACAGAACAAGCTTGCCCAACTTTTTTAAATGCATCTTTAGTACAGGGTCTACAGGGTCTCACTACACAGACTGAACTCATAGTGATTCACCTGTTTTCAGCCTCTCAAACTCTGAGATTACAGGTACACCACCACACCCAGTCTCAACTGTGATCTCAATGCACCCCTAGAGTGGGGCAGGGCCAGTACCATATGCAGGTATCAAATCGTGGTCTCTGCCCCTGCCTAACCAGGTGCTTTAGTCCACTGAGCTATCTGGCTGTCCCGCTTTGAGATTTTTTTGTCTGGTTGTGAGACCACATTCATCTCACACACTGGCCAAGTCAAAAGTGCCCAAGAGTTAATGTTCTAGCAGTCTTCAAGAACACATGGAAAGGAACATGGTTGAAAATGATCCTAGTTTTCTCATCGCTCACAGATAACTGAAGTGCACGGTAGCCTGTCTCTCTATGAGCCTCAGTTGCCCGGACTGGAAATTGCTTTTCACACCATTCATTGGCTTTCTGTCTTCTCTCTCTCTCTTCCCCACTCTCCTCCTCCCAAAGAAACTATTTGCTCTTGAATTGTTCTGGAGACTGTAGCATGGGAACCCAAAGTGATACCACTATCACGAAGTGGACCCAATCTGTTCAAAACATAGTACTTGCTTTGTCTTTGGTATCTGGATCTTGAACAACATAACAGAAACTGCATTGAAGGCTTCTCAAATCCCTGCTTGTCAGGTCTTTACAAATTCCTGAGTCTCTCTCTGACACCTCTTTTCTGACCCAGGTTCTGAACTGCACTCCTCATTCTTTGAGATATACTATACTTTTAAACAAATTCACTTTGGGATAAGATAACTAGAATCGCTTTCTGTGGTGCAAAATAAGTCAGTGAATATACACAATACATTAGGCTCCTCTAGTTTCAAAGGCTTTTTGATAAAAGGAAAGTATTATAAAAATAAGAGCACCGTCATGGTTTGTGTTCAGGTGTTCCGCCAAAACCTCATGCAGTCATACGGTGGCTTCTAGAGTTCATGATTAATTCATAATGCTGGGATTATGGGTGTGGGCGCTACATCTACAGATAGCCCGGATGCAGCATAAGGGAGAGAGGCTGCTGCTTTGCCAATGCTCCTCCCTTTTTGATTTTGCTGCTTCCTGCAGCCACGAGTGGCTATCCTTTGCCATATGCCATTCTGCCTTGGAGCCAGCTGAGTGTGGACTGAAACCTCCACAAACTGTGAGCTAAGTAAATTTTTCCTTCCTTAATTTTGAGTGTCAGGTATTTTGTCCCCCAATGAGTGAAAAGTAACAGAGACAAGCACTAAATGCTATATATTTATTATAAAGTCATATTCTTATATATTACTTTAAAAAGACAAATCTTTGTGTTTTTTCATAGTTTACTTTAAACATTAACCCTATTTGTTGCAACTTTCAATTTATAACATTTTTATTCAATTCCTAAAATGGTTATTAATCTAGTCAGTGGTTCTCAACCTTTCTAATGCCGTGACCCCGCAATACAGTTCCTTATGCTGCGATGACCCCAAGCCAAAAAATAATTTTGGTGGCTACTTCATAACTGTAATTTTGCTACAGTTATGATTCAGAATGCAAATACCTGATATGCATTATGTATTCTCATTGCTACAAATCAAACATAATTTAAACATAGTGACTAATCACAAAAACAATATTTAATTATATGCTGAGAAATATTTATTACTAATTCCAGTAAATAACATTTCACCATGGCATAGCATGGGTTTAACTATGTATTTTCCAATGGCTTTAGGAGACCCCTGTGTTTTGGTTGTTCGACCCCCGCCAGAGTCACGACCCACAGGTTGAGAACCACTGGTCTAGATGATCTAAATAACTCGGCAGAAGTGAGCAGGGGGTCCTCGTGTTTGCTGTTGTTGTTGCTTTGAGGAGTGTGTTGGTGTGCTGTAATGCTGAGAATGGACCTCAACAACACTGAGCTACACCCTTGGCTCTTCTTATTTTTCATTTTGAGACAAGAACTAAGTTTTCCCAGTTGGCCTTGAACTTATTATGTTCCTCTTGCTTCAGCCTCCTGAGTAGCCAAAATTACAAAACTATAGCATCAGACTCAGTTGATTGTCTGCCAGCACTGGGGTGGATATTTAGTGCCCATTACTAAATGTAGTATCTTTAGTTAAACATTTTTGGGAGTAAAACCCTCTAAAGAGATTTGTGTGCAAGAAATCTGCAGTGTTGAAATAACAGAGAAACATTGTCTATTGACATTAAGCTTATATACCTGAATATCAGAATTCATAAAGCAAAGATATTTAAATATAATTTTAAGAAGGACTCAATATACAGATCTAGGAAAATTTCAGCAACAATACAAATTATTTGGATTATAACCTAGAAGCTAAAATATATTTACTCTTGTGTTTATAAATTAAGAAGTTAAAATCCCAAATTGCATTTATTAATGCAACCATTTCTCAAGTTTTGAGTTACTTTAAAATGAAAATTTCAAAAATAAAAAGGTTAAAAATATGTGTCTTTTTTTCTTTTGTTTGTACAGGATTTTGCTGATTTTTTTTTTTTTTTTTTTTTTTACAGAATCTAGCTAGTCTAACTAGTTCAAGGCTGGCCTTGAACTCACAGTGTAGCCCATGTTGCTCTCAAATTCCCACCAATCCTTCTGCCTCAGCCTCTCAAGTGCTAGGATTATAGGTACACACCACCATGACCAGCTTGATATTCTTTGGCTCTAAATTCAGTAGTGCAAGTAGCCCAGGCTGAGTTAGAACTCAAGGTGGTCCTACTACCTCAGGCTTCTAAGTGCTGCGATTACAGGTGTGCACCATCAAACCAAGTTAAAATAAATTTATTTAAAGTAAATTTCATTGGTCATTTTCTGTGGTACATGAAATGTCTGTAGTCTCTCCTACTGGGGAAGCTAAGGCAGGAGGCTCACGTGTTCAAAACCAACTTGAGCAATACAGGCAACACAGAAATATCCTGTCTCAAAAACAAAATTAAAAAAATCAACTATAAAAACTTATTTTGAAATGGCAACAGAAAGTAGAAAATACATCAAGGGAGTAAACATGAAAAATATTCAGAATATTGATTAGACCTTCTAAAATCGTACTGTGGTCAGAGAGAGCTGTGATCTCATTGTGAAAAACAAAACAGAAATAAGGAAAGACATAAAAGTTAAATCACTGAACAGTAAAATAAGTATTTATTCAATACATAAGTGTCAAAGGAATTAGCTGTAAAGAACTGGTTGAAGATGTTACTGGAATTAAAACAAATGTGACTAGAAATAAGTAAAAGATTTTGACATCTGAGTGATTTCCACCCTCTGTTCATTTCTGATAAGTTGCTAACATACATTTTTCTACAGATGAATGGAGATATTTATCTCAGTTGCATTCCTGACATGGGCTACAGTATCCAGCACCCAGCATCTGAAGGCGGAGAGGTTTGTTTGGGCTTGTGGTGGCAGTGCCCAGTCAGCCAGCTCTGAGGCATGACCAGCCTGAAAGAAGGACATGGGGGTGGAAGCCGACCCACCCCTCCCTCTGTCAGTAAGGGTGGCTACAGCTCCCCACGACCACCAAGACACTGCTTTGTTCCCAAGACAGCTTCATGCCTGTGGAATGATTAGGAAGTGGCCTGGAGGGCAAAATTTGATCTGAAATAGCATGGGCACCAAATCAGTGATGGACAGTGACACAAACATGAAGCTTAGATATAAAAATATCCCGGGTTGATATAGTCCATGTTCAGATAATATGGGCATCAATATTCCAGACTCACTGAGGTTAAATGAACAGGAAAAAACAGCATGATGAAAACATGTGAGAAATATTTGCAAATGAGTTTTGATTAGGGTTCAGCTAGAAAGTTTACAGAAGCCAAAGAAGTAGAAAATTAAAACAAATGGAAGGAACAACTGGGATGAGAAAAAAGACAAAAGAAAGAAGAAAGGGAAAAATATTTCCTTTTTTGGATAATTGTAAGGCTGATTTTTTGCTGAAAGGGGCAGTTAATGCTTGATTTATTTTTTTCTCCTTTTTAATTTCTTATAGCTTTTTCTTGACCAATTTTGCATGCTTATATCTGGTAATCTAAACAACTAATTGAAGACAACATTATGTAACACAACAACTGTTGTCGAATTCCTATTTGTTTAGTGAAATTCTGTATTATTTTTAATGTTTTTTGTTTGTTTTTGCTTTTTACTCTTTTTTATTGTTCTGTAGGAAAACAAACAAAAACTTGAGTGAAAGAGACAAAACTGCTCTCTTCAAAGGGCTTTGTTTCCATCTGAAGCACATAGAATATTCACTTCTACAAAGAAACAGGTTCTCTCCAATTTTGTTTTTAAGTGTGCAGCCATCTCATTATTTCCTGGCTTTAACGGTGAGAGCTGTGCACAGATGGCAGCACACTCAGTGGCGTGACCTGATGACACAGGAGGACCCACAAGCCTGACTGCTTGGACAGCAGGTGGGAAGCCAGCGGTGCATGCCCAGCAAGACCAAACCCTGAGCACCTGCCACTGATTTTTACCACGAGCACGTGGGTCAGTGCTGTCAGAGCTGTCAACTGTCCAAGAGAGGCTGAAAATCTACATTTTTTAATGAAATACTCTGAACTCCCAAACTGTACTTTAAAAAATTTTAATCTATGTACAGAGATTCTTCTTAAACACTTGCATCCTTTTTCTTCACAGTATTCTAGAGTTTACTGGATCCTCCTTCTCCGTTTGTCATCTAAACAAGGGTGACCCTGGTCCCTTCTCTAGTCTGCCATTCACCTTGCAGTAGCACCTGATCCTGGGCACGAAGGCAGACTTCTCGCTGCTCCTCCAACCTCCCAAGGATCTCCAAGGGCTTCTCATGGGCATCTCAAGTTACCACGTACCAGGCAAACTCAGGCTGTCCCCTCGCCCATACATGCCTTGTCTTCCTCACGTCAGGAAGCGGAACCGCTGCCCACCAACATGCTCATGACAGAAAGAAAACATTCCATACGGATGAAATTTTGTGCTCTGTGCGCTTCACTGTGTTCCATCTTCTCACTGTGCCCTACCAACCCCATCTTTTCCACCTAGAAAACTCCTTAGCCCTTCAAGAATCAGTTAGCTGGGGCTATGGTGGATTAACTGGGTCTGCTCTAGCTAAGAAGCATGAGATACCGCTCTAGTTAGGCTGGTGCATAATTTGAGTCCAGCTCAGTCAGTTAATGTATTTGTCAGGTCCTTTCAACTCTTATCAAAAGCTTGTGGAGCACCGTCAATACTAAGATCTAGAAATTAGGGAAAAAGCAACCAAAATGTCTTCACACCGGGGCCCGGCGGGATGGCTCAGTGGTCTAAAGCGCCTGCTTGGGAAAGCTTGGGCAGCTTCAGGGACTGCGGTTTGATCCCAGGCCCCACAGGCTGCGCCAGCCCTGCCCTCGGGGTGGGCTGAGCCGGCCATAAAAATGAGTGAATAAACAAAGGTTCTGAAACAAGAAAAAAAATAAATAAAATTTTAAAAAATGTCTTCACATTATGAAAGTAATATTTTGTGAAGTGTACATATAACTGGACAATAATGAAGTAATGGTCAAAATAGTGATAAATAGGAATGTGGGGTATGCAGGAAGCAGAGAAAGGAGTACCTGGCCTAGATTGTGGTTCTGGTCAGGGAAATGTGACCAGAGGCAAAGGCGTGCAAACGCATCTAAAAGCCTTATACTCAAGTGCACAGGTGCTATGGGACTAAGGCTTGGATCCCAGCCCCTGTGAAATTCTTAGTTTTATCTTTGAACTTGTGTTTAGTAAGTGAATCGCAATCGGACTGTGGCACTGTGCCTGCACTTGGAGACTACATTCACCTGAAGCTGGCTGCCCTCCCCTAACTCCTCAGGGTTTCCCAGCTCCTCACCTCATCTTGCTGCTTCAGTTCCCAGGAGAGGCAGGTCTCAGTCGGGTCCATGTGCTGTGGTGTCTTGGGCTAGGGCAAGCTTCAGTTATCCCTTCATTTGGCTGACAGCGTCACAGGCATGTCTGGGGCAGCTCTGCAGGAGCTTCTCATCCAACTCCAGATCAGGTGTCAAGCGACTTCTGTGTGGAGAACACCTCTCTTGGGCTGGGACGTCTGTCCATGGGATGGGAGCCATAACCTCCACCCATCAACGTTTTCATTTCACACTGGGTTATGTGAAACCCTCCAAGTTATGTGGTTATCCCTGCCTGGAGGTAACACTGCCTGAACTGATTTGGCCTCCATGGAAATGTACACCACACTGGGCTCCGACTCTGTTGTGACACCCTGGCCAGGCTGAGGGATGAAAAGTAGCCAGAAGGCTCAAGAAAAAGGCAGTATTAGAATGAATAGCTTTGAGCCCTCTACCTGTGTTTACTTTTTTTTTTTTTTTTTTTAATGTGTTTGGTACAGGGTCTCACTAGGCAGCTCATACTCACAGTGATCCTCTTGTTTTCAGCCTCCCCAGTGCTGGGATTACAGGCATGTGTCAGGACGCCCAGTCTCAGTGGCTGGCTAAGTGCACCTGTGGGCAGGGCCTTCACGGCATGTGGTGCTAGAGATTGAACCTCCATCCCTGCGTTTGCGTATGCAGGCACTTAGTCTGCTGAGCTATCCCGCCAGCCCAGAGTTTATTTTTGAGGAAAACCCAGAGGAAATTTTCTTCACTAAGAAATGCAGATGATGTGGCAGGAAAACTACTGAAATGCACTGTTGTCTTTTTGGGCCACGGTCTATAGTAGGAGACTGTGGCCCTGGAGTTCCCGCCATCCATAGGAATATGAGCTCCCGACAAGGCTGGGGCCAGGTGGCTGCGATTACCCTGAGTAGTATGGCCAAAAGGGCAGTTAAGGTGCCTTGTCCCATAGTTCTATTATAATGGATAGAAAAGGAAATTTTTCAGGTTGGGGAGATAGCTCAGGGGTCTGGCAAGCACAAGAACCCAGGCTTGATCTTCAGGACCTCCGAGTGTCCCACCAACCAGGAGTGGTCACACACCCCTATAATCCCAGCAGCTGCGGAGGCTGAAACAGGAGGATCCTTAAGTGTCGGAGCTGCATAGTGAGACTGTACCAAATACATAAATTAAAAAAAAAAAACAATGAATATACAGATATGCTAGACAATACTGTAGAAAACTGCTATTTCTAAAGCCAAGATCCACACTAGTTTAAAGCTTTAGAGCCCACTTGCAGGAGGGGAAGCTGGATCCTCCCCATGCTGCCACATATAGAAACTATGTCCCTGATCCTTGTTCAAGTTTGCCAGTGCAAGTACACACTGGAGGAAAGAAAACATCTAAATAGCTCAACGATGGTTAGAATGAGGTCGCACCTGACAATGGATCTAAGACATTGTTATGGCCTTCAAATTATAAATGAAGTTTTAGAGACATATACCAGCATAAATAGGGCTTCACTCAAATCCATTTTACAATGGATCCGAGAGACCTAAGAACCTGTGGTAATTTTTCTAGCCTCTGAATGCTTATTGGGACAGATCAACTCAGAAGTTGGTGCTTGGTTTCTGGTTTATGGATTAAGGGACATTAAGATAGAGAAGACAGGGCTGGGGAGATAGCTCCGAGGCACAAGTGCCTGCTGGGCAAGTGCAAGGTCGTGAGTTCGAACCCTGGTCCCACAAAAAAAAAAAAAAAAAAAAGATAGAGAAGACAGCATAGGCTTTTCTAAAATCTCCTTTCAGGCCAAGATAGTACAGCAGAAGCATTATCAGCTACGAGGAAGAATTTCAGAAATTACCACCAACACAGACTTACAAACACTAAGGTGCAAACAACAACAAAACTCCTCAGAGGGCTGAGGAGATAGGTTAACAGCCTACGCATCTGCTTGGCAAGCACAAGGTCCCAAGTTTGATCCCTAATACTACTACTAATAATAACACTAATAATAATATCCTTATATGTCAGGAACAGTAGTATATGTCTGCAGTTGTAGCTACTCAGGATGCTGAGGCAGGAGGACCACTTGAGCCACGGAGTTCAAGACAGCCTAGGCAACAGGAAGAGACCCCATCTCAAACAAAGGAAAGAGCAGAGGTGAGGGGGTGGTTCCTCTGTAGTCTCATCATATCATTTCTCTCATTCTTTACACAAAAACAAAACCATAGGTGGTGGTGTTTATCAGTGAACTAAAATGAATTTAACAAAGGGTTGTCCCGACCATAGCTTGTGCCAGACTCCATTTTTATTATAGCAAACTAACCTGCCCTGTGGCATAGTTTGTGGCTGTTGTTTTGCTGAATACTTTATTCATGATTCTCACCAGAAGAAATAATGAAAAGCAACCTGCCTTTGCATCAGAAAGGTCAGCGGCAAATCCTCACTGCTTTGCACTGGATTGGTGTCGATTCTCCTGCTGTCTGTAATAATGTATCTGTGGCGATCTTGGTCATACTCATTTTCCACAGTGCATCATGCTGCTTCTTACCTATACTGATGGACATTTTTCTAATTAGACCTAATCCTGGGACTAGGTCAAGTGCATATGCCAATAGGATGCTATGCTCTTGATAGCTGAGGGGCCTACAATGTCAGTGAAATTTTTAGGAAGATCAGTGCCCTGGAGCACACAGAGGCACATCTCAGGGCAAAACCAGAGAGACTGACTATGGCACACCACAGAACTATGCAGCTGGAGCTGCCTATCGTGAGCTTAGAATTTACAGGAATGAAAAAGCTGAGAATAAGAACTATTGTTTAAATTATACATTTACAAAAACAGAAGTGTCATTCTGAATAAACCCACACAAGATGTGCCTTAATGCCCTAGACCTTCATACAACCTTTGTATATCACACCAGTTCTACCTTCACACCAAAGGCTTCAGAAGAAACTCCCTGTAATCAACTGATGGAGAAGGGAAGATGCACTGGGCCACTGGCACAACGCAGCTCATCTGAAGAGTCACCCTGAAGAATAAGCATAGCTATAGGAAGTCCTCAACAACAAATTTTTCTAGGTAGCAACTAGTCTTTTCTTGGTCAAAGTGGTTCTGTCCAAGCTCAAGTCCCCTTCACAGGCTGAAAAGCAAGGGGTGGGGTTGGGCCCAGCCTTCTCACCACCACCACTGCATGTGTAGAATACATCCCCTGCCCCTGCTCCCTTACATTAGTTGGGCTAAAGGCTTTGGTTCCTAGAAACATGAAGTAGAAATTACAACTGCTTTGAACTTCTTGTGTCAGTGGACAAGCAAGAACAGAACGGTTCTCACTGAGTGGTTTACTTGGCCCTGAAGATCTGTACTTTTTGCTATACAATGGGAACAAAATACATACACAGATGCCTTGGTTACTTTTCTGTCATTACTGGGATAAAATATCAGACACCCAGAATTAAGCAAGGGAAAGTTTATTTAGCCACAGTTTGTGGAAGTTTCAGTCCATACTTGGCTGGCTCTAAAGCAGAGTGGCAGGTGGCAGAGGACAACAGCTCATGGTGTTCAGGGTGGCAGAAAACAGCAGAAGCACGAAGAGCAACAAGAGCAAAAGGGAGGAGTAGCAGCAGAGAGCAAACAGCTTTCCCTCCCTTCTATAGTAGTTAGGCTACCTGCCCCGGGACAGGATTGGCACTCACACCCATAATCCCTGTGGATCATGAATTAATCATAACCTCTAAAAGCCCACCCCAAGACAGCATGAGGCTTTGGGAGGACACCTAGATACAAACCATAACAATGGAGTGCAGGAAAAAAAGTTTATTTTGCAGTGTTGTCTGAAGGTGTGGGAAACTAGAATGTGGAGCAGTTGAGGGAGATGATGCACATCAGCTGTGACTATGGAGCAGGAAGCGCTGTCGCTTGCTTTAATCTTTAAAGGATGAAATTAGCCACTACCTGAAAGGCTTGGCTGTGCACTTCTATCTTTGGGGGGAAAGTGCAAATATCTTATTCTTAGACAAGATCTACGACCTAAGAATTTGCAAGAAAACCTGACTGATGCAGAAGCAGGGTATGAGACCCAGGTTATGATCCACTCCTACTCCTGTCACACCCATCACATCCCACTCAAAGTCAACTTTGTGCTGCTCTATTTGTCAGCTGTTGAGTCTGTCACTACTGCTGCTGCCACCAGCATCCACTGCCACCACACACTGAGGAGTCTCCAGATACAGCCCCAACTGAGACGGACTCACAGCTATGGCAAGGCGCTCAATCTTCCAATGCTCAACCTGGAAGCACAAAAAATTAATGCATGATAGGGGTGACTTCACCACCAATAAACACATGGAAACTCTGCTTCTGTCCTCTATGGATATTGCTACTGCTGCAGGTGACTCTTCCACTACCAAAAATACACCCAGACTTTGCAGAGATTAGCGGCTCCCTGGACTCTGGTTCTCAAACGAATGTCAAAAAAAGCCCTTTAATATCCTGACCAAACTTCACTTAGTGTGAGATTCCCTGGTACCTGGTGAGTTCTTTATTCATCCTCCCAACAAGGGATGTCCTGCTGACTCTAATCTGAATATCCAACACTTTCATTAAAACGTAAGCTTTATTGCCTCCTATTTCTTATTAAACAATCCCCAACTAGCTATCATGAAATTACTTGCCCCTCTGTTCCTATTTCCTAGCAGTTAAAGGAGTACAGCATGTTTGGGGGACACACGGTCACCTGGAGGACTATTCTGCTAATCCACTGCTTGACCCAACCATGTATGTTATAACTAGATTGATTTTATTTCAACAGATTTACATTGTGTTTATTTCAAATCACTGATACTTTACAAATAAACTGATGTGTAAGGATAGAACTTTTAGGGCTCAGAGAATACACAAATCTCAGGCTCCCTAAAGGCATGGAAATGGGTCTCGGTCTCTCTCTCTCTCTCACACACACACACACACACACACACACACACACACACACACACACACTTTTGCTACTATGACATCTCTGCCTCCATTCAGCAGCCCAATGCTTGCCCAAAAGGGAGGTGATGCTCACCCTGGGGGTCCTTTCTGTTTGCCAAATTCAGCCTTCTCCATAAGGCCCTTCCACCCACTCATTCCGACCACCACCACCACCACTGACAGCACCAGGGTCAGCGGGCAAGGATTATTTTAAAGCTTGAAATAGCAATCCCAAGTGCACAGAAGCTCATTACATTTGCTCTTTCATCAAGTCACCTCACAATTATGCCCATTCAACTATGATGAGCACTTAGAGGCAAAGTGCTGTTTAAAACCATTCTGCATATGGAAATTTTCTATTCTACTACAAAGACATAAAAAGGGGGAAAAATCACTAGTGCTTTGGGTCCCTTTCTCCACAGACCATATGACTTTCAATCACTAAAAAAAAAAAAAACAAACAAACAAAAAGAAAAAACATCAAGTATTTAAAAATCTGCTTTAATTATATTGTCATGGATTCCAGGAAGAACATCATTGCAGTGAATGTTACAAAAAGCAAAGGGGGACATCTGAGCATACAATTAAAAAATGGATTCACAGTGAAAATAATGTATGTCAGTACTAAAATATAGTTACTTCATTCCCTAAAGGGAAAAGGTTTCTTCTAATTATTATCTATTCATTTGGATTTTATTATGAGAAAATATTTGCTTTTTACTCTTGACAGCTTAGAGAAAGCCTTCAGTTTGTGCTATTACTATTTTTAGTCTGATGGACATCCCTCATTCTAAAATCCATTACATGCAAATCTGTAACTTACCAGAAAATTCAAAAGTATGACAAATAACTTGGCAACTGGGTTCTTGTTACATACAAAGCTATTAGCAAAAATATGTAACAAAATTTATGTAAAACAAACAATTTTGTCCTTATGTACAGAAGTTTGCTTTCTTCCTCACAGTTTATTCTCAAAGTAGGAGGGGGAGATCGGGCTCCACAAGCAGCTATTTTCCTTGGAACTCATTCTGGGTAGGGTAACAAAATCTTAAAAGACAAGGTGACTATTTTAAATTTAATTTAGCTGAATCATAAAAATGCATCTAGGTTTCTTGATATAGAAGGAAAAGTGAAAACAACTTCAAAGAAAGAACTCATCCCTTTGTCATCTGCAGTCTCCTAATCAACTCAAAAAGAGAATAAGAATGACATTTATGACCCTAATCTGAGGATACAGTGAAAAACATCTTTGTGAAACATTAAGGACATTGTAACCCAAGCTGCTGAGAAACTTCACATCTAGGGCATGCACAGATATCGTACTGAGAACAGTTTACAACACCTCAGAGCAGAGGGATTGTAGGTGCTGGGGAAGTGCTATAGACTTCATATACGAACACACAAAGAGAACATACGAATTCAAGTACAGACCAAAACACAAGTCTAAAATACATTTGAAAATCATTTCAAAGCCAAGGGTCATAGTTACTGACAAGTGGAAATGCTAACATTCTATAGAATACTTTGTAAACACTGAAAAATGGAGCTTTATATAGTTCACAGTCTCAAAAGAAAATAAATTTCTGGTTTATCATCACTGCTTGGCTCAGTCTGCAAAACAGAATTATCTGAACAAAACTGGTCAAAATAGCCATAGCGAAGAGCTGTACAGGCCCCCTCGGGGATGCCGCGGCCCTCGGGGCCACCCCCTTCCATGTTCGTCAGGTAGCCCGCAATGTAGGAGCCTGTAGAGTGGCGGTTCACAGCCGGGGAGGGTGCTGAGGATTTGTTTCTAAGAACCACGCCTCCCCCATTAGTAGAGGTCACCACTTTTTGCTTGCTGGCTTCCTGCTTCTCTTTGGCACGACTGGCAATGTTACGCACTCTGCTTTGACTTCGGGATGACAGCTTTCTGACCAATGCCCTGGGAAATTGATTGGTATCCTGCTTTGAATACAAGACTTGGCAGCCATCCTCCTGGTCAAACGAGAGCAGCTTCCGAAGTTGCTCAGTGAGGGCATCCAAAGGCTCCAGCGAGTTTGTCTTCCCGGCAACAGCCTTCTTGTCTCTGATACTGGCGGTAACAAAACTCTTACTGATACACTGGTACTTGCTCTCAAAATTGCAAGCGATGTCCTCTGATGTTAAATCTCCAAGGCTTTTGGATTTGCAAGGACTTGGCAGGTTCAAAGCAGGCAGAGGAGAATACGTTGACTGCTTGGGTACGGGGCCATGTGTATCTTCAGCACTAGACTGCTGAGGCTCACAGATTGGGTTCATTTTTACATCAGAATGGGAGAAATGGTTATGCACAAAGCCAGCACCCTGATAGGTTAGACAAGAAATACTTTCATTTTTGACAGCTTGGATATTGCTGAATACTTCAGGAACAGAAGGGTGGAGAGGCTCTTTACAGTAGCCATTTCTCAAACCTCTTTGAAAGCCTTCCACCACATTCTGACTATACTTCAGTTTTAAGGAAGAGGCAGGTTGACTTATGCCATCGGATGTTAGAGACAGATTTTCTGATTCCCCATCGATTTCCACAAGGCTGCTCTCTCCAGAATTTATGTCAAAAGTGGGACCATATGTTATGTCTTCCAATGTCGGGTCAGTGGAAAGAGCAGGCCTGCAGCTCTTCTGTACTCCCCAGGCTTCTTTGCTGGTGGGATCTTTTGATAACCAGCCATGAGGACCATTAGGAGATCTGGCCAGGTTGCCATCCATGGCTCTCATCTTGGTCTTAGCGGACAGGTCGCCATCTGGTTTAATTTTGGAGATGGCAACACCTGTTGTTTCACAAGCAACTGTGTAGATTGCAAGTTTGGTGGTTTCAGAACTCAAGGATGAGATCAACTCAGGAGATGAACACAGGAATGGTGCCCTTGGTTTTCCCTTGGAAAAATCATGCTTGAAGGGTGTTTCTAGGGCTGTGGTAGGAAAAGGGGGATGGTCTGATATCACACTAGTACTCTGAAGATGAGAAACCACTGTGGGTTTAGCCTGAGTGTTGGTCTCATCAAATTGGCCAATCAATGCTGAGATGGAACTGCCGGGCTCACTCTCATTTGTTAAAGTGACATTGTCAATAAGATGAGAAATCTCAGTATCCTGCAGAATGGCAGTTGAATGTAGATCAGGTATGTCAGAGCAGAGCATGGAGACGTCTGACAGAGAAAAGGATGTCATCGCTCTGCCTTTCTCCTTGTCACCTTCTAGCTTCTTGATCTCTAGAGTGCTTTGAGAAAGGCTGCCTTCAGACAACATGCTTTTCCCTTCCACAAAGCCCTGGGCATTCTCCTCTTTGTTGGTCTTCATAGCATGCGAATTCAGGGTTAGATTAGCTACAGGATCAAGAGCCATGCGCTGCCTTGGGGAAAGGGATTTGTTGGCACAGTGGTTTTCTTGGCAATCACCTGTCACACTTGACTTGGTTCTCCCGCCTGGAGGGTGTGGCACTTCCAACTGTTCTCCTGTGACTGACTCCTTGGCAGTGAAAACAGCAGGGCCCCCTAGGCTGGTATCTTTGTGGAGGAGAGTGCTGGAGAAGGATAACTTTTTGTTGAAATTTGGAAAACGTGAGTCTTTTACACCTGTCTTCCCTTTTCTATCATCTTTATTTTCTGCCGAATAAAACAAACAACATTTTAGGTGACACATAGCACTTCTTGTAGGACCTTCACACACTCATGTTTGTCTTGAGACAGACAAATGGAGAATGTAAATCTGTTACACTGTGACAAAATATAATTATGGATTGCATTGGCTTGTGACAAACTGTCTGTGTGATGAATAAATGGTAAATATATTTATAGGAGTTTCACTGAAGCTTCCCTTTGAATGTGCATTACATCAACCAAGGATGTAATATTCATTGTCAAAAAGATGTCAATGAGTTACCATACTTTTACAGTGAAGATTACCTTAAGTTGTTTCCTAGTCAGATTTGAACTACACAGAAGCATGACAATAAAAACAGAACAAGACAGCTCTGTTAAACAAAGAACTGTGGTACCAGTAAGCAAAACACTATAAGCTTTCAAAATTATATACATATTAGTAAAGAAAAAAATCACAATACCATTTTTAAAGCATTTTGGCAAGTATTTAATGTAACCACTTGATTTCTAAAACAACTGAAGGGGACAATAAATACAGTAAATATGAATATCCTTCAAAATGTAAAGGTCAGGAATTGGTTATTGATGATATGCCATTGCTAACACCTAGTAATTTGTTAATCATATTTTTATTCTAGTTATCATACACTGCATCTTCTCTGAAACTGGCAGTAGGAGGCACAGAGAGGAGCTATAGAGACACCAAGTTTACAGTACTTTGGCGTCTCTATGGTCAGTGTAGTGCTAAGATATAATTAAGCATTCACTTCTTGATAGGTTTATTTAAAGTCTTGCTCAGTCACATAAGAAAATAAATTTAATTTAATATTTTGCTACCTGAAAAAATTGTCCAAAATATTTAAATCCCCAAATTATAAAAACCCAAATATCCTATGATTTTGCCACTTAGATAGCCACTATAGCTTTTGCTATACACGTATAAAATTTTATGCTGCTTTTTCTCTACTTAGTGCTCTTCTGTAATGTAATGTGAATTTTTGCATAACTATTAATTTTTCCATGTTACCTTATGTTTAAGACATAAGACAATTCATGTAAAAATTTAAAGGTGAGAAAGTATTAAAGGAATATATTAAATATTACATAAAGTGATATTTCTTTCCCACCTTTAAAAAATTTATAATATGCTTTCTAACTCACCTTAATGATATTAACATCTTAACTATATATAACATTAGCAGTTAAATATGAACAATTTATATTATATATAGCTTTATTTTTCAAAGATGGACTTTAAAATTAAATTTTAAAACATTCTATTTCGGCTATTCACAAATAACAAACTTTTGAATTCTCCCTTTCTCCTTCAAATAAACTCTCAAAACTTGTTTTTCCTCCTTAGAATATTTTATAACAAAAATCAATACAAGAAAAATGTCATTTGTGGAAAATAGATCACAAAATTAAGTTAATAAAGTCGTTTTGCTAAAGATACCAGCCATCACATTCTACTTGTCTTAAGATGATTCTGATTTAAACAAAATATATTTGTTCCAGTAATGTGAAACACAGTTCTAGCACTTCAATTACCTAAAATAGGCTGGGGAGCTCCACACAAAAGTTACAAGCGCTTTGACACCTCCTAGAACAGACTGCTCTTTATGGAGCGGCTGCAGATCCTAATGGGCAACACATTCAAATTAAGGGAAAACACGCCTGCTTCCACCCACGCCCTTTTGGAGCCTGTGACCAGACACAAGCTAAACACGAGCCTCCTTCCTTGACAAAGTCCAGAAACCGAGGAAGTGAGAGCACAGGAAAGCACTGCCTCAACTGCCTCCTGAGGAGGCAAAGATTTTTAAAGTTTGCTTTGGACAACTTTTTTCCTTCTCTGTAAACATTTCCAACCACAGACATGTGTTATATGGCGAGACAGGCAGCACGGCCATATTCAGCCTGAGAAGAGTTGATAGGACTCCATTAAGACTCAGAACAAGTTCAGCATGGTACTACTACTCGGGAAACCAGTACTTCTCATATTTTGCAGGTTTCATCTCCCTCTGTCCTGTCTCACAGACCCGTCCCTTCTAGCCCACATCTCGGGGCAGCTGCCCTTATCCCTCATCAGCAACATCTAACGACAGTGACATTTCAAGGTTCTAGTTGAGGAGGAAATAGGTGTTTTTATTTTATTTTTTTCTTGTTTCAGAACTTTTGTTTGTTTGTTTATTTATTTTTATGGCCGGCTCAGCCTGCCCTGAGGGCAGGGCTGGCGCAACATGTGGTGCTGGGGATTGAACCGCGGTCCCTGCAGCCGCCCAAGCTTTCCTAAGCAGGCGCTTTAGACCACTGAGCCATCCTGCTGGGCCTCAGGAAATAGGTTTTGGGTCCTTCTCTTTCCTAAAGTTTATAATCTCCTGGTATGGAAGATTACATAAAAGTTATGTATTTTTCAGTATGTTGACAGCAGAATGTCAACCTTTTCATAATGGAAACAAGGGATCACAATGCAGTATGGAAAACCTCAAAGCATCTTACCCAGAGAGTTTTCTTTTCCTTCATTGTCTTTTGCCACCTCAGATATAGGCAGCGACAAAGCCCCCAAAAGACTTTTATCAATGGGCATAGAGACGGGACGGACTTGCAAACTCCGCGTGGTCCTCCTCAGGATGCCGTCTTGATCTCTTGTGGCCTCAGACACAGAATCTTTTATTTCTACCATTTCTTGCAAGCCCATTTTGCTCTTCTTTCTCCCTTTGGCTGGAGCACTGACCGTGCGGCGCAGAATCCTATCTCCAATTGACCGTTTCCTGATATAATGGGAATTGTTTTCTGAAGAATTGTGCCTGGGATTCTTATTGAACAGTCCCTTCAGACCTTGGAGCTGTCTGTTCTAAAGACATAAAAGGACCAGCCACAAATTAATCGACCACTATCATATCAACGGTTTTTAAAAGAATAGCTCCATGGAAAATACAGAATGAAATTGTACAGCCACTGAAGTTATAACCAAAGTGAGAACAATAGCACACAGCACGTCTTCACAGCAGCATGCACAATGTAGCCACCGTCCTTTGTGAGGAGGGAGGCCTTCTGCCTTGCTGAGCAGCCTTTCCTGGAAGCCTCCGACCCAGAGATGACAGGGCTGGGGCAGGCTTCCACAGTCACCAGGCTGCTACACACTTCAACCATCTTTAAGCAACAGATGAGTGAGTGCTTCAGAGTGCTAAGCAGAAAAAATGGAGTGAGACAAGAAAGCATGCTCTGTAACTGTTTCAAAAGAACTATGCCAGCGAGCACAAGCACCATGCGAGAAACTACCTTTGTGGCTCCTAGAAAATGCAAAATAGTATAACTTGGGTTGAGAATTAAAGGGCTCCACTGCAAGGGAAAAAAACAAGAGAGTTTGGGCTCATCAAGAAGGTGGTACCAGGAAACAAAAGAAAAAGTGAAAAGGTGAATATACTTTTATAAACTTTCCATTTTGGTAATTCTCACTCTTATGTTTATTCACTGCCCCAACACATTGTAGTATATGCTTCCCGACCTGAACACACTCTGAGAGTAATGAAGAATCTAACACCAAAATGCAAAATGGCATTTGTTTAGGAGAAATGTCAGAAATCCTACAGAATACTTTGATATATATATGCAATTCTTAACTTAGTTGTTTTTCTCAAAAAGTTAATTTGGGCATCCAAGAATTCAAGAATCATTTTTAAATGATTTATATTTGTGTCTACTTGGGACAGTAGAAGGATACCAAGAAGCAGGATGAATAGAAATCTAGGAATAAACACAGGAAGCCATAGCATAAAACTTGATTCTTAGGAATAGACTCTTAGCTTTCCTTTGCTGACTGAGGTGAAGATAAACAGCATATGCCCTCTAACTTCATCCTCAGTTGGACTATACTCATAATGATATTAGCATTAGCTCAGATTTTGAGGCATATACTATATGCCTCATAGCTTTTCAAGTGTAAAACAAATCCATTAATAAGTACTAGTCATACATGAAGGAGCAAAGGCCCTGAGAATGGGTAACACCTTTCCAGAAGAAGCTGTGGGCCACACTGACTTTCTGGTAGAGACGAGCACAGCACATTTCTCAGCCCTATTTGGTGCTCTTACAGTCTCTCCAAATCCTAAGTGGCCTTGAAAATTCAGACCAACGCTTGGGTCTGCAATCACCGGTAGGAGAAGATGAGCACCAACTGACTTTTAAATCTCAAATCCGTTCTACAAGGAACAGAACAGCAGCTGGAGAGAACTAGCTTATATTTTTGTGTCTCCTCTATTCTAAGTTCTAAGGATAGTTTTAAATTCATTCACAATTTATAGGTTTATAGTTAATAATCATGTCCTAGGCATGTCCTGCCCAGAACTGGCTGGATGCACAGCCCAGCCATCTGGCAGTCCCTCAAACATGAGACACTACATCTCCCCATTTCCCACGGCAGCCAAATGGGTATTTCTTTTCCTATTCTTTATTTTCTTTCTTTCTTTCTTTCTTTCTTTCTTTCTTTCTTTCTTTCTTTCTTCCTTCCTTTCTTTTTCTTTCTTTTTTTTGTGGCTCACTCAGCCTGCCCTTGGGGTGGGGCTGGCTCAGCATGTGGTGCCAGAGATCAAACCACACAAACCAGATGAGCCAGGGTCCCTGTGTTTGCCTAAGCTTGCCTATGTAGACACGTTAGCCAGCTGAGCTATCTTGCTGGCCCAACTGGGTATTTCTAAGGAGTAAACTGAAGCTGGGCATTGAACCAGGCCTTCAATTGCCTTAGTCAAATAAATGGTTGCCTAAAATGAATAGTTTCCTCCATTCTATTAAGCCCTCAAGGATCTCTGGGTGTGAGGAAGGACAGAGCACTCATGGATGAGATGTGCTTGGGCGAGTAGGCGGGGCTTGCTGGGCTGACCTGTGGCCCTCCAGCAAAGAACAATTTGTTAAAATGCACTTTCCCTTTACACAGTCAGCCAGTAACTTTTATAGGGATCTTATTATGGTTCACAGTGGCCTTAGGCTCTACTACAACTGTTCTTACCTTTCCATAGATTTCATTAATTGTTATATGAACAAATATGGATGCTTCTGTGAGTCCTTCTAAATAGACATGCCGGTAGCCTGATAAAAACAGAAGAGGTGGTTTACTTTTAGTTGAATTTGCATTTCCTCTCTTTGGGCACAACAGTGTTAATAAATGTGTTAAGTATATGGTCCTTTACATTTTAAAGAGCACATTATCCATCACACTTACCAAATGACACATATTTCGTATAACACACATGCTATATAACTTATAAGGCACAAGTTACATATTAAATATTCCAAAAAAGAATGGTCACTGGAGAGAAAAGACCAGCTTGCACGTACCAGGCACTAAGCTGCTGAAGGTCACAGTCCTTTGTCCAACGAAGTCTCTCCCAATGGGATCATGATCCCACACAAGGAACCGAACCAACGCTATTTCTGGCATGTGCACTGTAAATGTCAGGGTTTCTTCCCACACAGGGTTAAATCCTCAGGAAAATAGGAAAGTGAAAATCAGAAAAGCAAAGGGCTTGGGTAGAAATGAATTGACACCGAGGTCTGCAAAGCACACAGCCAAAACTGTCTGACGGTTATTAAACTCCAAGCCACTCCAGGATGCCTTACTAAAGACAGAGCCTTAGAATTCACCCCACTGCTAGAAGATAATTGGTAGGAAAATTGCCTATAAATTATCCCATCAATTCTGCTCATCTCTGTTCTCAATTACATTGTAAAGGGAGCTCTTTAATATTCAGAATACTTCAGTAGTGCAAAAACTGTCTTGCAAAGGCTTGGGGATGTAACCCAGAGGGAGGGCACTTGCCTAGAATGTATAGGACCCTGGGGTTCCTCCTCAACATCACAAAATAAAAATAAAATGAAATAAAATAAAATAAATTCTTACAACAGTGATCTAAGAATATTTTAGCAAAACCAGTAGAGAATGTAGCACCCAATGGGACTTATGGTTTTTCACCCTCCAATGATCACACTGCTATTATAATAACCAATCACCAACTCTAGTTTTATCTGAGGTGCTTTGCAAGTTTCAATGCTATTGTACATAAACTATTTGACTTTCATAGCAATCTTCTAAGAGTGTTAGGGTGAGGCATATTACTGACCTTCAAAAATATACAAAGTGACACATGCTTATGTTTGGATAGTAGGAAATATCAATATTTATAACTCATTTCATAGTTAAGAGTTATTTTCATAGAAAATAATCTGTCTAAGGTCATAAAATTAATGATGCAACCAAATTAAACTGTATATTACTGACACCCAGTTGCTTGTCGTGAAGCAACAATTGGCTACATTATATTTTTACACCTACCAGAAAGGAATAAACAAAATCCATAAGATTCTGCTACTGCTATGGTTTGGCCCTAGGAGTTTGTAAGTGGGAAGTTTGAGCCCCACTGTGGCCATGTTAAGAGGTGGGGGCATTCTGGGAAGTCACCAGGTTAATGAAAGTGCTGTTATAGAAACTACAGATGAGTTTTCATGGGATCTGAGTTTTAACACCCCAGTCATCAAAGGGCTGCAGAAGAGTGCACTGAGCCCCCTCCCTGCTCTTGCTGTCTTCCTGTGTTGTCACCAGATCTCTCTAAGGTGCACATTCCCACATGATGCTGCCTGGCATGAGGAGATGCAGCCTGGGAAGCTCTTGCCAGAACCAGTGCCACACTGTTTGTATTTCTAGTCTGCAAAACAGTTAACTGTTAAACAGACCTCTTTTCTTACAGCAATGAGCTTCAGGTATTTATTCATACCAATGGGGAAAAGACTAACACAAATACTAAAAGGTAAAATTACATCTATTTATTAGCAAAATTCTGAAGATAACATAACTATAAAAATTGAAGCAAATTCAAGCATTCCACAAGTTTCCTTTTCCACCTTTCTAAAAATTGACAACAAGTTTTAACTACTTGTCTTCATTCCAGAGAGGTTGACTACAGTGTTCTGTAGGGATATAGCTCAGCAGCACAAGCACCCGCACCAGCACCAAGTCCTACATTTGATACCCAGTACCCCTCCCCAAAAAGTCTCAAACTAATACAATAATTAGTTAAAAGTTCCCCTCTTGCAAAAGAGATGATCTTTTTCTTAACTTAGAAATGATCTCTGAAAGTTGCTTTCTTCAAGCATGCTGTAACTAAAAAGCTCTGCCCACCTCTTGAACTCTCATCTTTGAAGGACTCACTATGAACCATCAGTTCCTCAAAGGTTTGATGACTGTGGCTTAAGATTTCTTAGAATTCTAATGATTACAGATTGAGAAAAATATGAATATGATATTTCTCAAGTGAATGAAGAAATACAATTTTATTTTTTTATTTTTTATTTTTTTGTCTTTTTTTTTTTGAGACAGGGTCTTGCTATGCAGTTGAGGCTGGCCTTGAGCTCACTTTTGCAGCCCAGGCTGGTCTTGAACTCGCACCAATCCTCCTGCCTCAGCCTCCCAAGTGCTGGAATTACAGGCATGAGCCACCACGCCCGGCTAAGAAATACAATTTTAGATTACCAAGGAAAAGATGCAAAGACACTTTTACCCTCTAAAGGGAACATGGGCCATCTACCACATTCATATTCAAGAAGTAAACCTGACAGGGTGTGCTGTGCTTACTTCTTAAGAAGTTTTACATGTTTCAGAAAGAATGCGAAATTAATGCATCATTCTTCACAAACGAGAGCTATGAGGGGTCTCCTGTCATAAGGACTGCAGAGATCTACTACAAGGTATTTTCCTAAGCAAATTTTTAACCTTTAAAATATTATTCATTCTTTTTAGTAGAAAAGAAGCTAGTGAGACTCTTGAGAACTGAGATCATAGTTTCATGTATTGGCAAGATCAAGAGGCAGTTATGGGTTTCAGGGATGCATTGCTCTTGTAAACGGACACATTTTCTTTTCAGGGCAGATTCTAGCTCTAGAATTCCTCAGCAAACATGCACACAGATTGCCATCTTACCATTGTCATCCACCACACGAGTTTGATCTTTGCAACAGTCCACTGGCAAGCCAATGATTTCAACTTCAACAAAAGGATCAATGATCTATATAAATAAAGAGAAAGTCCTTACAAATGAGAAATAGCTGTACAGGTATTAATTCTTTTGAAAATGCTGACCAAAAATGTCCACATTTTTGCCAGCAACTGATTCCACTCAACGCTTACTGAGAGAGAAGATGGATACCTGGTGTACCAGAAGCAGGTATGCAAGATAAGGATAAAAGGAAAGCTATTGAATGTTTGCTTGCCCATATCTGCTAATGCTATACAAATTCTACTGAATTCATCCATAATTTCTTCTCAGAATATATGCCCAATAGCAAAAGAGTTTCCCCGTACACAAATGCTTAAAGAAGATGAATTCATAATAGCCTAAATGGGCCATTCTAAGCCAGGCAGCTACATCAGATAATGACATGAACAAAAAAGAATGAAGTTCTTTAACATAAGCAATGTTGATCAACTGATGGTTCTTCCTGTAGGAATAAATCTTCATAAAACTTTAAGAATAGAAAAAATTGCTGATACCTGTGAGAGGAGGTATCACAGGTGGGGGAGGAGATACTGAGAGAGCCTTTGGGGTGCTGAAGATATGCTGCCCTGATCTGGATGATATAAAAATCAGTTAAGCTATCCATGTTTTGATAGAGGATATTTTTTAATACCAGGAATAGAACTCAGGACCTTGTTCTTGCCAGAAAAGCACTGTGCTTCTGAGCTGCATTCCCCAGCCAACATTGGATACTATAATGTAAATTTAAAATTATTAGAAGATAAAATTATTAAAAGTAAATTTAGGGGATGGTAAGATAGCTCAGCAGTATAAAGCACCTGCTCAGGCAAGCTGAGCCAGCTGAAAAGAAAAGTATTTTGGCAGGGAGGTAGCTCAGCAGAATAACCTCTTGCCTGGCAAGTGCAAAGTCCTGAGTTCAATCCCTAGTACTGCAAAATAATAAATTTAAAAAAAATATTAGATTTAGGTTTCTTTATTTTTTGCAGTGGTGGGGATTGAACCCAGAGCCTCTGCACTGAGTCACACACTCAGCCCTTTCTAAACTTTGTGACAGGGTCTTAGTAAGACATTAAGTTACACAGCTGAGGCTTGAGCTCATGGTCCTCCTGTCTCAGGCCCACAGCATGCTAGGGTTACAGGTGCACAGCACCACATCCAGCTCGTGTCCTGGCTTTTATTGTCCCCTTCCTCCCCATCTCCTCTGCTTTGGCGTGGGGTCCTGGTCTGTGGGTCACCTGTGCAGCCTCCTCTGTGGTATAAGTCCTGAGTGGCTGGCAATGAAGAGTAGCCCAATGCTCCGGAAGGAGGCCAGCTAGGGAAGTCTACTGGGCAGCAAAGGCACCACCTTAGGGCCTGGAGAGTGGGGAGTAGGGACAGAGTCTGAGGGGTAGTAGCCTCAGGGAATAAGTGCCACAGACATGAAAACATTCAGATGATTAAATTACTAGCGACACCTTTAATTTACTACTTAATAAAAGTCCATTCTTTTTTTTTTTTTTTTGGTCTTTCTGAGACAGGGTCTCACTATGCAGCTCAGGCTGGCCTTGAGCTCATTTTTGTAGCCCAGGCTGGTCTCAAGCTTGCACTGATCCTCCTGCCTCAGCCTCCCAAGTGCTGGAATTACAGGCATGCGCCACCACGCCTGGCTAGTCCATTCATTTTTCATTAATAATTTTACAATAGAAGTTTTTCCTTTAAGTAGAATTCTATTAGAAAATTGGACCACTGAGGAGCTTAGATTTTGGAGGCAACTAAAGAATAGGATTTCTGTTCTAGCAATTCGAGGTCGTCATTTCTGCACACACAAAAATGAAAAGAACAAACTTTCTGCTTCTTGCTGTTGGGAGAGCAGAGCAGTGACAAGAGGTAAGGAGGACGGCCCATCCACTGGAGGCTCCTGCAGTAGAGCTGACAAGATCCACAGTGGCTTGGATCAGGCTGGTGACAGCGTCAATGGAAGTGATGGTCCCATCTGAAACACCCATTATTTAAGGAGGCAAACATCGATGTGCCTCTGTTGAAGATGCTGAGAATGGAGGGAAGGTTGGAAATGTCACATCGGAAGATGTGACGGGGGAGAGCTGGCAAGATAAGGCTGCAGTGGGTACACTGCTAAGGCCTGTGGAGGCTTGAGGAGTTTATGGTAGAGCCAGACTACAGAGCTGAGTGGTTGTGCCCATCACTGTCTAGAAATAACAGTTTAAAAGGTGAGGGAGCAAAGGGTATGAAGTGATGGACTGGCCCCAAAAAGGGCTGCCAGGCGGAGAGACCGCAGGCCAAGAAGGCCAGGGTCAGGTTCTGCAGAATGAATGGAGCAAATGCCCTGGAAAAACAAGACTGCGCTCACAAAGGAAGGCATTTATAAAAGCTGCTTCAGAGGCCCAGTAGGAGGTGACAAGAGCAAGCATGAGTCCCAGGAGCATGCAGTGACATGAGGATTGAAGGCGAGGAACGTGGGTGGGAGGTCTAGACATGCTCAGGCACTGTTTCTGTCAGTAATGAAACGGTTCTTCGCACTCTGATTTGGTCACTGCCAGTGTTAGTCTTGACTTGTGAGCTGAACATCACACACTGAAGCCTCCAAGACAGACGACGAGCAACGAGAGTCCAGCAGGAGCTATGTGTGATTTCCCTAACAAAGCCGTTAGGTCCAATGAGCTGCGATGATTGGTACTCCTTTATGAATGAACACACACACACACACACACACACACACACACACGCCTACTTCTGAAGATGCTTCAGATGAAATGTCAATATAATAAAATAACCACACAATTTTAACTACTTAGCTACCTAGTAATACATAGCTTACCTCGCCTCGGTCTCCAAACATGGAGTCTGGGGGCTTGGGGAGTTGCTGTCCACTGATCACTTTCAGGATGAGCTGCTTTTTGGGGTTGGCAGGAAGTGGATCACCAGAGAAAGGGTTGAAAGTGCCTAGGCCAAGTAAAGCAGAGGTTGGGAACATGGGAAGAAAGCACACATGAACACATGTACCACAATTTAAGCCTGTAGGGCACATACACAATGAATGCTGATCATGTCAGTGCTTCACAGAACAAAGGAATGAGCACATAACTATGAGAGTAGCTTTTACCAGAAGGCAAAACCAGCTGGCATCTCCATCGCTGTGGTTTTCATTAGAATCTGCACTCCCAAAGGCCAGGAGATGGGACAATTTAAGTAAGTGCCTGCAATATAACTGTAGCATGGATGGAGAAAACAATTCTATTTGAAAGCCAGCAGTACAAAAAGGGAAACACTTGTGTAAAATTCAAGTAATTCTCTTCCTTAAGCTATCTCAGGTATAGAAAAAAAAAAAAAAAAAAAAAAAAAACTATGTATGACAAATAGAAAGAAGGCCTGAAATTCAAATCTGTGTGTTTTTGTGTTTTATTGCAGAGTAAGGATTGAACCCAGGGTCTGAGGCACGCTAGGCAAGTATACTACTACTCAACTACATCCCCAGCCTTGGGCTCAAGATTAAGCAAATAGCAGAGCAAAAAAATATGCAAAGCCTAAGATCCTGCAGACATATCTGCCAACGTTTATCTAGTTGCTACAAATCTAATTTGGAACTTTTTAGAGAATTTTAATAAGCAAAATGAAAAGAAAGTGTTGTTTTCTTAACACTATATATTACCTTTTCTTTTTGGCTAGTACTGTTTTGTTATTGGACTATTTTAGCTAAAATGACTTGGGAGAATCTTTTATCTTAGGTAAGTTTAGTTTTGCCTGCTGGCTTTAGACTCACAGTCCCCAAGAGTTTCTGGAAGACAAGGCTCAGGGAATAGAAGGTGACCCAAGCTAGAAGCAATGACCAATAATTAGCAGTCTGCCATTCATGTCACTCACAGTAGATGCACCCTCAAGAAACAGTCTATACGCCATAAGACCCCAATGTAGTTATGACCAGAGTCCTTGTTTACCTTAAACTCCTTAATCTGTTTTTGTTGTTGCTCTTGATTTGTAGGGCTTGGGAGCAAACCCAAGCCTCCCGCAGGCTAGGCAAATCCTCACCCCTGAGCTGCACCACACCAGCCCATAAACTATCTTTAAAAAAAAAAAAAAAAAAATCCACACATGGGGGTTTCTTAAAAATTTAGAAGTAAAACTACTGAGTCTATATTCAAAATACAGAAATGAGTAAGTCAAAAAAACTCTCTAGGAGCCGGGTGTGGTGGCGCACGCCTGTAATCCCAGCACTCGGGAGGCTGAGGCAGGAGAATCTGTGTGAGTTCGAGACCAGCCTGGGCTACCAAAGTGAGCTCAAGGCCAGCCTGAACTGCACAATAAGACCCTACCTCAAAAAGACAAAAAAAAAAAAAACCTCTGTACTCACATATATATTATAGAACTATTCATAATAGGTAAGAAACAAAAACAATTGAAATGTCCATCAAAGAATAAATGAATAAAGAAAATGTAACATTTATCACCAGTACAATGTTCTGATATAAAAAGTATGGAATCCCATTATTTATAGCAACATGGGCAGAAATATAGGATATTTGGTGAAATAAAGCACAGAAAAAGAAGTATTGCGTGCTCTTACATGTGGAAGCTAAAACTATTTGTCACAATGAAGTAGAGAATAGGAGTGGTTACTAAGCCTGTAGGGGAGAGGGGGAGGGGCAGAGACTCGTTACTAGGTAAGAGAGCTGCGTAGGAGGAATAACTTCTAACATTCTATGTATCCCAGTAGGATGACCATAGTTTACAGTTAAATTAAAATTTCAGATGGTTAGTAGAGAATACTTTGCTGCATACACACACAATGATACACACACAATAAAAATGATGCCTTATTAGATAGATTAACCTGATTTGATCATTACACCATGCATATGTGTATTATATGTTACACTCACAAATATGTGCAACTGCTACATGTCAATTAACAATAAAAGTAGGGCCTGGCAGGATGGCTCAGTGGTCTAAAGCGCCTGCTTGGGGAAGCTTGGGCGGCTTCAGGGACTGCGGTTCGATCCCCGGCACCACATGCTGCGCCAGCCCTGCTCTCGGGGTGGGCTGAGCCGGCCATGAAAATGAGTGAATAAACAAACAAAGGTTCTAAAACAAGAAAAACAAACAAACAAACAAAAAAACAATAAAAGTAAAATAAAATTTAAAATTTTGTTACAAATCACTGAGACACCACTAAGATATCCTTTGCTAGAATTCATCCCACTCAGAGTTGTCTGAAACTAACACATACCTTTGCACATTTGCTGGGGTTTGAGGACATAGCCACAGTTGCCATTTGTCTTGAATTTGGCTCGATTTAACTGCATCATTCGCCCTTCAGACTGATAGTTCAGTGCCACTGTCCAAGTTGAAAAATTGAAAGAATTAGGGAAGTTAGCAAAACAGACTCAGAACATACAGGGAACCACTGTTTTCAGAGGCTTACGCACCAAGCTGGCAGCCTGTGTTCCAGTAGGGCAGAGGGTTGAAGTTACTGGAATCAATGCGATAGGCGGAAGGGTAAATCCTTGTGAGTTGCTTTTGGTTATAAATCATAAATTGCTCTGATTTCTGCTGAACCACTTGATGAGCTCTTGTCTCACTAAAGGATAACACGTTTCCTGTGGTTCCTGGCAGTTTGCAATAAAGAAAAAAGGGAAGTGAGAACTATAGCAAAACAACAAAGAAAACACCCTGCCCAAAAGATTGCATGATGCCAGCACCATATGCCAACAGCAAAAAGCAGAATGGGAGGGCACATGCAACCTGTTAAATGAAGAACTTTAGACATACTAAATTCAACAGAGTTTAACTGAGCAAGCAGCAATTTGTAAATCAAGCCACCCCCAGAATCAGAAGAGATTTAGAGCATCTTAATCTCACCACATGGGCAGGCTAAGTGATAATTAGAAAATAAACCCTAGGTACAGACAGCCCAGACAGCCCACTGGGTATTAGCTCTTGTATTATTCAAGCATGGTTTGAAGAGTTGGTGACTTGTGATCGGTTAAGATCCAGGGACTTGATAAGTGTTAGAAAAGTAAGTTACCTCTACTTTATGCATCATGTTTGGTTTCAGTTTACTATGTACAGAGAAATCTTTAGCTTACACCAAACTTAGAATATATATCAAGGTAGTTTTAGATCAAGCAATTCAAGTTAACAAACAATGTAAAGAGAACTTTTGATTGAGAAAGAACCATAAAATTTCATTCTTAGAATTTTTTTGCCAGGTTGAAGTCAAATCATAGTTGTGTATCTTGTAAGGTACCTGCCCATTTCTGGCTCCTATATTCTCCCAAGAACCCAATCATTCCACTAGTTTATGTCTGTCTAGTTAGTATGAAGAAAATGAGTAGAATAGTTATTTTCTAGGTTTATTACTCAGACAGAATATACCTTTACCAAAGATGTAGGCAACCATAAATAAATAACAATATGTATGTAACTTATTCCTGACAGCTGGAGGACATTTACTGAAAATAATCAATTAACAGGCATATCTGTGAAACACATATTAACTGATAACATTTGGGCTCTAAGAAAATAAAGAAGGGGCCCAGCGGGATGGCTCAGTGGTCTAAAGCCCCTGCTTGGGAAAGCTTGGGCGGCCTCAGGGACCGCGGTTCAATCCCCGGCACCACATGCTGTGCCAGCCCTGCCTCAGGGCGGGCTGAGCCGGCCATAAAAATGAGTGAATAAACAAGCAAAGATTCTGAAACAAGAAAAAATAAATAAATAAATAAAAAAGAAAAAGAAAAAGAAAATAAAGAGGGACTGGGGAGATAGCTCCGTAGAATAAGCGCTTGTCTGGCAAACGCAAGGACCTCAGTTCAATCCCCAGACCCACAAAATAAAAAAAAATAAAAAAATAAAAAAAAAGAAAGAAAGAGGAAAGACCATCTAAAAGAAAAGTAAACATAGGTTTTAAAGTTGATTACAATTAGAATAGAATTATGGACCAACCAAAACCTATCAAGAAGAAAGGACTAGCACTTCTATTAGGTCATTGAAAAACATAGTGTTTACTTTGTTTCGTCAATTTTGTGTGCTTATAGTTGGTAATGCCTATATTTTGAAAATAACTATACAATATAATAATTGTTTATTTTAATAACATTTAGTTAATACTATTAATTTTCTATCATCATGTTTTGAAATTCTGTATCATTTTTATTGTTTTATTCATTTAAAATTTTAAAAAGAATATTTAAAAAGCAAGTTTCAGAAACAAGGACAATCATCCATCTACCTAGGTAAGCTTATAAGCTATAGTGAGAAAAAAAAAAAAAAGAAACGTTTTAGTACAAAAAGCCTGCACTAACTTATGGTGTCCACTTGTACAATCAAGTTTAGGGGTCATGACAGAGCCTGCAAACACTGCTATTCCATCTTTTCTTGAATTTTTCCTTTTGAACCATATCAACAATGCTCCTATCACTGAGCTGCTTCACCAAACAACCATATCTTAGCCTCAAAATGACCACTCCTATGTCCTCTGGATTTGTTGGAAAAAATAGCCAGGCTGGATCCAAACATGACTAGAGGCACATTCTCATTTAAATACTAACAAATTTACTTGTCTGAACCCATCTGGGATACAATTCAAAACTAAGCCTTATGGAACCAAATGAATCATATCCATACCAGACATGTTTATTTACACCTATAGTCAGTCTCTCAGGGCACTTTGCTGTCCTCAGAGTTATCTACCCTTAGATGTTAAGTGCTAGCCAAAGCAAGGTGTAGTGATTCAATATACCGGCACTGAGAGACAGAGGGAGGAGGACTGCAAATTCAAGCCCACCTGGGCAATTTAAGGCCTTATCTCAAAATGAAGAAGGAGTGAGGAGGTGGCTCGGTGTGAAGGTTTTGGTGTTAACCACCACAGTTGCCCCCTACACACACACACACACACACACACACACACACACACACACACACACACAGTGTTGGCCAAATGACTCACTGCACTTCTGAGCTGAAATCCGAAACAGTCAAAGATACAAAAGGAGAAAGAAGGTATTCGGTAGTTTTAACCTGATAATTTCTCTCTTTTAAAATATGTACTAGTAGCAGGGCGTGGTGGTGCACGCCTGTAATCCCCTCGGGAGGCTGAGGCAGGAGGATTGGTGCGAGTTCGAGACCAGCCTGGGCTACAAAAGTGAACTCAGGACCAGCCTCAACTGCATAGTGAGACCCTGTCTCAAAAAGACAAAAAAAATAAAAAAATAAAAAAATAAAAAATAAAATAAAATACGTACTAGTAAATGTCATATTGATAGAATTTATTAACATATTTTATACATTTCTTTTTTATTTATTTATTTATTTATTTATTTATTTATTTATTTATTTATTTATTTATTGTTTCAGAACCTTTGTTTGTTCATTCACTCATTTTCATGGCCGGCTCAGCCCGCCCCAAGGGCAGGGCTGGCGCAGCATGTGGTGCCGGGGATCGAACCGCGGTCCCTGAAGCCACCCAAGCTTCCCCAAGCAGGCGCTTTAGACCACTGAGCCATCCCGCCGGGCCCTATTTTATACATTTCAAGAAAACTAAAATTGACCTTATTTAAAAATTTTAATAAAAAGCCTTAAAGTAAGAGATAATAGTCTTTTGACAAGTCAAATTTAGATGGAGCAGCTCTATAATCAATACAACACTTTTCTGTCCTCATAAATATGTATACTACAGTATCATTAAAATGACATTGCTTATTGGCTACTTATCATCTAGTATATTAATAAAGTTGTTTTTTGCTTAATGATAAGCTGCCTATTTCTCTTCTGATGACGTAAAAAACAGTGAAAGACTTAGCTAATGTTTAAAATACTTAAGATTATTTTCTCATAAGCTAATGGGTTAATAGCTCCCTATGGTATATATTGAAACATTTTCATCCTTTATGCCAAATCTACTCTTAATGTCATTTGGCCACTCAACAAGTTCAATTTTTGGGCTGTGGGCAGTAATTATAAATATATAACTGCTGAGGATCTTAAGTTTTATCATGTTCTCACATGTGAAGTTAACTGAAATTTTGTAAATTACTATTATTAGAAGAAGAAAAAGTCAACACCAACAGCAAGAAAGGAAATCGGCCTGCAATGAGAAACAGACACACCTGTGGACCCTGGCAGAGGACAGAGATCTGAACAGAATCCTGTATGTTAATGGAGACACACAACTCACCACCATGTTATTTTCTGCCACTAAGACATACTGAGAAACTTGGAGATTCTTTTTAATTTCACTTTTACTAAAATGAGGTTGAAGTATCACATGATTGTAAGTTATTTAAGTAAATTCAATGGATAAATGAAATACAAGACAAAGGGTAAAAGAGCAAATGGCAAGAAGGTCAAGGGTAAGAACAGCTGTGACTGGCCTTTCTCAGCTCAATGCAGCAATTGATGGTTGAAAAATAATGAGTCATTGAAGTGAAATTTCTGCTCTTTTTGTTAAAACTTTAATCCATGGATTAAGCGTCTTTAATCAAAGTCAAAATTTACAGTAGGAAAAGATGAGGCTTTCCAGGGTGTTGCTGTAGCCAATTAATTTATTCTTTCTTCTCAGCATTCACACTTGGAAAGGCCATCTGTAACTGGTCATTAAGCCAGGACAGGTCTCCAAATTCAAGCACTGGTAGACATCTCTCTGATGTATTTATCTTTTTATAACAATAAGATGCTCTTCAGCCCTGTGGGACATCTCTAACTTTCAGGCAACCAGGCAATCATCACAATCAAGAGAGATCTCCATGTGAGCTGCGAATTACATCAGCAAGCAGTCCTTGATATTCAGATGGAGTCTACAGACTCCCAGAAATGTGCAGGGATGATCAGATTAACAAAGAATTAATCAACAGTTGACAAAAAGAGGTCAACAATGTTTACTCAAAGCAGGAGAAAAACCTCAGTACTTACCATCATCCACGATGTCCTGGGCCGCCACAGAATTTGTGTACACAACCAAATCAGACAGCTCTCGGCATAGCTTCATGGTTTTCCTTCGACGGCCCAACCTGTGAAGTACACACCCAGGATACATGACATTTTGGAGTTGGAAGAGGATGGAAATTTTGTTAGTCCTCTCTTTGTATTCAAGAGAACAGATAAATGGTCAGTGAGAATAGACCTGAGCATGATTCCTAGCTTAGTAATCTTTCCATCATGTCATCTTCCTCTTGTAGTCCTAGGCACTGTTCTGCCAGGAGTCATAGGGTACTCACACATTTTTAAGTTCCACTGTGAAGCTCTAAGTCCCCACTGCTACTCAACTAGGGAGAAACATCAGAAATCAGAACCAGCGCTAAAACAAACAGGAACACTGCACTATGGGTCCTAAGAATTTGATACTAAAAGGAAATGTATCAAAATTTCCACAGTGATTACCTTTTAAAGGTGTGACTATAAGTGGCTTAATTTTCTTCTTTATACTTTCTCTGTAATACCCAACTTTCTTAAAATAATATGCATTATATTATTTAATACTTCTTGCTCTGATATTTTCTATGTTCTCTCTCTTGTACAAACCACTCCTAGGATTTCTTCTCTACAGTCTTACAAACCCTGCTATTATTCATTATCACATCAAAGTCCTCCACAAGGGTCATCTTCCCTCACGTACACACTTTTTCCTCTGTAGCAATAGTTAATTTGTTAAAAACTCCAATCTTCACTGGTATTCAGCACAAAGGCCAATAAGCACAAGAAAAGATGCTTAACATTATTGGTCACTAGGGGAATGCAAATCCAAACTCTAATGATCTATCACTTCATATAGCCAAGATGGCTATAGCTAACAATGCAGGCAACAACCACTATTATCAGGGATAAAAAGAAATTAGAGCTCTCATACATTATTGGAAAGCATAAAATGGTACAACTGCTCTGAAAAATGATTTGGCAGCTTCTTCCAACGTTGTGAATTGCTCTTTTTCTTCAGAAACTGCACTTTAATATACCCAAGAGAAATAAAACTATACATCCACATAAAAGCTTATATAAGAATGTTCATAGCAGAATTCTTCTTAATACCCCCAAAGTGCAAACAACCTAAACATCCTCCAGCTAATGAACAGATATAAAAAATGCTATATTCACACACTGGATTATTCAGCAATAACAGGAAATGAGGTGCTGATAACTACATGGATGACTCTTGAGAGCCTTAAAGTGAAAGTAGATACTGGCAAATCTACAGAGACACTGCTTGCCAGAGCCTGAGGGGGAAAAGGACAGAGAGTGACTAGTGATGGGTACTATTTTTCTTCTGGAAATGATGAAAGTGTTCTGGAATTAGTAGTAATGGAGATTTTATTTACCCAATGAAAACATGAGTACCTAATAGAGATAAGACAATAAACATATTAGGCAGAAGCCCCACCATAAAGCTGTTTGTATATAACCATAAAAGAATTAAGACAAAATGTACCAGCAATTCGTTCTTCTAAGAAAGGAGGTATGAATATAGACATATATAAAAACCAGTTGAAAACTAGATATGGTGGGGCTGGGGAGATATCTCTGAGGCACAAGTGCCTGCCTGGCAAGTGCAAGGTCGTGAGTTTGAACCCTGGTCCCACAACAAAAAAAAAAAAAAAAAAAAAAAAAAAAAAAAAAAAAAAAAAAAAAAAAAAAAAAAAAAAAAAAAAAAAAAAAGAAAACTAGATATGGTGACACATGCCCTTAACCAGAGGGCTCTGGGAGGCTGACATGGGATACCTCAAAGTTCAAGCCCAGCCTGAGCAACACAGCAAGATTTGTCTCAAAATGAAAAATAAGTAAGGGTTGGGGTACAGCTCAGTGCAAAGGCCTGGGTTTGAGTCTTAGGACCATAACAAACAAACATCAATGGGGAGAAAGAAATCATGTCCACCCGTTATCATATAAGAACTTCTACAGCCACTGGTGAGAATCCTGTTTTGCAAAAGCTAATAATTAGAAAGCAATGTAAAGTCATGCTTAAAATTTACAGGTAAAATGCTAAGGCATTCCATGGTACAGAAAGATTCTGCCAAAGTTAGCTCTGTTTAATTTTCATCCAGGGAGCGGCCTAAGTGTGTGAAGTCCCAAAGGGTGCATTGTAGGTGCTCAGGCTCTCACAGCTAAGGAAACATCTACAATTGACTCAGGAGCAGCACTCAGCATGAGTTCACGTCACCTCTGCGGTGATGTTCCATCTGATTAGATCAGAGTTAGTGCAGTTTTCCACACTACTTCTTCCTTGGCTGTGCTTCAGTTTGTCTTTCTCATACTTCTACTTAAGAATATTAGGCTGGGTGTGGTGGCGCACGCCTGTAATCCCAGCACTTGGGAGGCTGAGGCAGGAGGATCGGTGTGAGTTCGAGACCAGCCTGGGCTACAAAAGTGAGCTCAAGGCCAGCCTCAACTGCATACTGAGACCCTGTCTCAAAAAAAGACAAAACAAAACAAAAACAAAAAAAAAGAATATTTATAGGAGTGGTCTTCTAGAAGAAGACTATATTTTTCCTTTATCCTTACTGTAACTAAAAGTAAAACTACTCTGCTCTTATTAATTAGTTACTATTTATGTACATGCTGTTGGAATGCAAATATAAAGTATAATTCAACACAAGTTTAATTCTGACAGGATGCCTACTCTTCAAATTTCATTTAATTCCATCTTTCAGTAAACATACATGGGTGGGTGTCTATTTATCTAGGAGGTAATCTACATTTTTTATCAGTTATAGTATAGACTGCTAGAAAAATCCCACATCAGATGTGTTATCATTTAGGCTCTGAAAATGTCATTGTAGATTTATTTACTTATATTAGCACATGTTTGCAATACATGATGACCGCATTCGTCGTGGGAGCTGGTACCCAAACGTAGGCATTTTTACTCCTTTTACTTTCCTTCGTCTCTCTTCTCCCTTCCTCTATGTCATGGTGCCCTGCCATGCTTGCAAATCATGACAAATACTGCTAATAATAAAAAATATATATGTTTTTGAGCACTTATGTCATTGGGTCAAGGCTCATATGCTAATTAGCTTAATGTCTTTAATCTTTTTATATATGTGCTGCCGAAGCGAGCACTTCCTTTAATCCTTTTTTTTTTTTTTTTGGTGGGACTGGGGTTCAAACTCACGACCTTGCACTTGCCCAGCAGGCACTTGTGCCTCGGAGCCATCTCCCCAGCTCCTCTTTAATCCTTTTAATGACCCTTGGAAATGTGTAGAAGAAAAGTTAGAGCTAATAAACAGAGGGATGAGATTTTGCAACCTGGCTAACTACAATTCCCTGCTTCCAAATGTATGTTTCACACCTAGCTTTCTTTCTAGTGTCTTCTTGGTCAGCTTTCCCTACATTCATGCATCTTTCCCTTCTCTGAAGAAAAGTTTTACTTGGCAATTACTGCTGCTAGCAGTTATTAAGGCTCTCATTACGTGCTAGGCACAGAGCTAAGTTCCCTAAATGGTGGGAGCTAAGTTCCCTACATGTTGTCTCATAGCTAATTAATTTTCAAGTTTTACTTGGGGACAAGCAACTAAACAGCCACAGTGACAACAATGGAGAGGCCTGGGGCATCTGAGCAGAAGCCAGGGAGTTGGTCTTACCTGTAGAGCTGGCCACTCTCCCTGCCAGGATTCAGCTGTGTGTCTTCCTCATCATCAGTACTGTAGGACTTAGAACATGATTTCACGGTTTTCTACAGGAAAGATCACAGTATGCATGATAAACTCATGATATCAATTTATCCACAGCATTTTTATTTTTATTTATTTATTTTTTTTTTAATTTTTTTTTTGTGGGACCAGGGTTCGAACTCACGACCTTGCACTTGCCCAGCAGGCACTTGTGCCTCGGAGCTATCTCCCCAGCCCCTTCCACAGCATTTTTAAATACACACACACACACACACACACACACACACACACACACACAATTCTGAGGTAATATTATGGAGAGGAAAACTTAACCAATTACTGCATCTTGCTTCACCATTAAATAACAAAGACGTTTATGGCCATACTTTTTATTCAATATTAATGACAAAATTTAAAGGTGCATGATCAGAAACTGACTTTGAAGCTATAAAAATTGAGATCTTAGAAAAACTTCTCCAGTTCACACATTTGCAAAGTCTCGACAAGAGGGAAGTCAAAGTTGTAGGATCTAATTAAATAACTATAAGGGGAAATGTACTTTTGTATAGGAAGATCACTCCTTTGTTTCATAAAAAAAATTATACTAACTTAAAAATACCTATCACTCTTCTCTTTGATCAGTATACACTCAAATAAGCATATAAATCAAACTGCTCTTTTGAGAAGTTATTCATTTTCACAGTATAAAGATAAGTGGTAGCCACAGGATTCAGCTAACCAGCCAGGGATTACTCTGTTAACTTCTGGACAGATTAAAGTTAAATACAAAATCTTCTCAACATGATGTGGTTTCCTCTTAGAGATTGCCCCAATATTTAGGCAAAGCATAATTTAAATGATGGGAAGGGACTATAAGTTACAGAAGAGCTTGCCACCAAAATTATAGCTTCTTCCAACAAAACTGAGATCTTGAATTAGAGTACCCAGGCATCTAAGGAGCATGACATGGGGAAGGAATGACACTCCATTCCCATATTACCATGAGATCATATCAACTTCTAGATCTCCTCAAACACAATGAATAAAAAGCAAGCTGTCGGGGGCATAAGCCTGCTTAACTCCCTGGCAGGCTGTAGCTGGGTGCTAGCTGAGGCTGGAGGGCCCTCTGCAACCATCTCAGCTCCCAGAGCCTTGGCACACATTGGAGGGAGCCCAGGGTCCCAGCTCACTGCAGCTCAGCCTTTCCATGGGCTGGTGAGTTAGCTGTCCTCTTCGGCTTTGTGTGTGTGTTTTAAATGGGTATAGTGACAACACCTAATCAGAGGATTTAGGGCTGGGGAGATAGCTCAGTAGAGTAAGTGCCTGCCAGGGTCCTGAGTTCAATCCCTGGTACCTCAAAATAAATACATAAAATAATAATAAGAAGAATCAGAAGCTTATTACTGTGATAATTAAAGGAGATAATATAGAAATGCATTTTGTAAACTACATGATATTAATTTTGAAAAAACAGTATTATTAGTGTTTATTAAAATAACATATAATTTGTAGGCCGCTATTTATTCTTATGACTGGAGGCCAAGTTCTATTTCTGTAACTGAAGTCCTACTTAAAACATGCATTTGGGGAGATAATGTTAGTGAAAAGTTATTCTCAGAAAGGAAATCTCTGTAACTCCACACATACAAGTTGAGCTTCCCTAATCCAAAATGCTTCAGAATTGGAAAATTTTGGCCCCCAACAGGACATGAAAAATGGCAAATTCTGCGCCTGACTCTATGCAACAAGTCAGAGCCAGAATATGGACACATTAAAAATATGGCCTAAAATTACCTTCAGGTGACATACGCATAATGTATACACAAATTTCATGGCTAGACTTGGGTCTTATCTCCAAAATATTTCATTATATATATGAAAATATCTCAAAATATAAAATTAATCTAAAACATTCTGGCTCCAACCATTTCAGATACAGTTATCCAGTCCGTTCCAAGTAATCTGTACCTGAGGTATTACAATAATAAAGCTTTTATTTTAATACTACTGGGCCTTGTTCATGCTAGGTAATTAGTCTTAGCACTGAGCAACACACTCAGTTCATAAATCTTTTAAAGTTTACTTATTATGAAATATTACAAAAACAAATTACCAGTGACAGATGCCATTTGGAGAAATGATATAATTTCTGCACATACACTTCTTTTTTCAATTATTTATTTATTTATTTATTTATTTATTTATTTATTGGTGGTACTGGGGATTGAACTCAGGCCCTTACGTTTGCCAGGCAAGTGTGTATTCTACTGAGCTATCTCTCAAGCCTTTTATTTATTTATTTGATACAGGGTCTTGCTATGCAGCTTGGCCCCGTAGTGGCCCTCCTGTCTCAGCCTCCCTAGCACTGGGGTTACAGGAATACTCATGAGCAGAGATGGGATTCCAAACTTCTCAATATCCTCAATAACATTGGTTTATTTTACTTTATTTTATTTGTTAGTTATTTATTTATTTATTTATTTATTTATTTATTTAGGTAATGCCAGGGATCAAACTCAGGACCTTGCACTTACTAGGCAGGTGCTTATGCCACTGGGCTCTATCTCTGGCCCCTTACCACTGGTTTTTGTAGTCTTTTATGTTACCTGCTGTGGTAGGTATGTACATCACCACTGAAACGTACATTTCTCGGATGACCAAGAAGTGCGAACCCCATCTCCCCAGCCATTTGCATATCTCCTTTTGTAAAGCACCCCCTGAGCTTTTGTCCAGATTTTAGAAATTATATTGCTTGTCTTTTCATGGATTTGGGGAAGCTACATATTCAGGATAGAAATACTTGCTTGGTTCTTATATTTAATAATATTACTTCCTAGTATCTGACTTGCTTTTTGATACTTTGAATAAATAGAAGTTCTTATGGCTTACAATAGTTTAAATTCAATCTTTTCTTTTTTTTTTTTTTTTTTTTTTATTTTTTTTTTTTTTTTTTTTTTTTTTTTGAACTTTGCTTAAGACATCTTTAGTTATTTGAACATCACCAAATGTTCTCCTGTTACCCTTCAGAGTCCTTAAATTGACTGGATTCCTAATTCTATGTACTTATCCCTCTTAATTCATACCTTGTGTTTTCCAAAGTTGGTGATGAGTGATCGTCCATGGGATTTCTTTCCACTTTCCTTCATCTCTGGGTTCTGAGTAAATAAAGGCATAAAATCACTGTTTCCCTTAGCTCTGGTGGGATGATGGGGAACCCTTCTTCCCCCCTGCCCTGCTCATTTACTCCTCTGCTGTACCTTTAGGTCAACAGCAAAAGAAGGACACTGAATGGATACCTGGCCCCACCCAGGAGGCAGCCGCTGCTTCCCACTTCCCCAGGCTGCAGCCACAGGCTCAGAGCAATGCCCAGGGCTGCAGACCCTGACAGGACCTGTTCCTCTGCCTGCCCACAGCATACGATGTGTGCTTTTGAATTCACTAAGGGGGATAAATCATTTTCAGTGAAGAAAAGATTTACTTTTGGGGAAATGATCAGGACATTAAAAGCTAATTTTGTTGAAAAAATTATCATACTGCATATTTGCTATCTAAGATTTTAAAATATAAAAAATAAATAAAACTCAAGCACGTCTGTGGGGTAAAGTGTAGCATTCACATGTTTAAGCCACTGAAAAGCTTATCTATGCACTGCATTAATCTCCTCATTAGGGATCACCAGAAAATGGTAGTGCTGTGTTCTGTGACATTTGTTGCCCTTGCTTGAGCCTAAACCTTATTACTGTACAAAAAGTCACTCTAAGAGGGCATAGACACTTACTTAATTGCTGTCTTTAGAAAGACATGAGGTGGTCTACTGTTAGTGATACGGTACATGGGGAGACCAGTACGTCCTAACCATCCAGAACTCCAGCTAAACAGAGAAGAACCAGAGCTAATCACATGAATGGAATGAGCATGAGTTAACAAAACTAGGGCAGCGCATCTGCTACATCCACAGACACTAATGCGAGATTCACTTCTGGGGAGGAAGGTGAGAAGAATCTGAGAATTGTTTGGGGAAAGGATAGTCTAAAAAACACTAATGGAACAGGGATAATATTAATTGTTGCTTGGCTTATGTTTGTTCATTGCCTGAAGACCAAATAATGCTGATCACTAACTTTAAAATCTCTGGAATTAAGAAAGTAAGTGTATGTGGCCAAAAAGAGAGAACGCCTTTCCAAATTAGGAGACCCAGTCCTGCCTGCAAGTAATTATCTATCCTTTGGTAAATCTCATCTTTTGGCTTTAGTTTGGCTTCTGTGAAATATGGAAATATTGAACAGTTACTGTGTGAATTACTTTCTATCTTAAACATCTCACTCATTGATACAAAGATGAGGGCATTTATTTTCCAAAATGGGATGTCTTTGAATGCGAAATGTGACATTTCAAAAATTACAACAGGACAACAGGTATAAAGCAAGACTGTCACGAATAAATTGAAGTGTAGCATCCCTCGATGTAAGAGGCACTGACTCTACTCAAAGATACTCCTAGGGCACTTCATATATTCTCATTTAATTTATACAACCATCTTTAGAGAGAAGGATCATTAAAGTTTCAATTTCACAGATAATAAAAACTAAACTGTAGTGAGGTTAGATAAAATTCTCAAAGCTACCAACTAATTGGTCATAAAACAGAGACTGACTGGTTCCAAGTCTCCTTTCTGGTTTCCTCCCCGACCTCCCAGCCTTTGCTACCCTATGCCTCATCTTTACCCAGAAGACCCATAACTAAGCACACATATCTATCTGCAGCTGTGACCCCTTCCTGAACAGCAGCACTCATCTTTCATTAAAGTCTTGGGACTGGCACTATCCTAGGAATTTGATGAGTAGAAAAGGGCAGAACAAACCAGGGAAGAACAGCCTCTACTCTCACAGGGCTTACAATCTAATGGTAGAGAAAATCTTGGCACTGCAAGACAATAAAAGCTGATGAGGAAAGCTCGGGGCACCATGAAATGGCCAAACTTGAGAATTATGATGGATTTCCAAGGAGACATGATATAAAAGCTGAAGCCTACAGATGGCTGGGTGTTACCTAAGTGCACCAAGAAAGAGGACATGTGTTGCAGCCAAGGAAATACCAAATAAAAAGGTCAAGTAGCAAGAGCACAGTGCCCTCCTAGGAAATGGACTCGGTGCTGTTTGTTTGTACTCACACATGGCCACCAGCAAGAGCCAAGGTCACCAACACATGCTGATTAAAAAATGGGGAGGAGCTGGAGAGAGAATCTTATGAGCTACATCTGTGAATTTCAACTTCAGATTACAAACTGTGAGGAGATTTCAAATGACTGACACAAGAACAAATGGTAATTTCCAAACTGGAGGTTACATTTATGTATGTATGTATGTATGTATGTATGTATGTATGTATGTATGTATATTTTGTGGTACCGAGGATGGAACTCAAAACCTTCTGCTTGCCAGGCAAGCACTTATTCTACTGAGCTATCTCCCTGGTCTCTCAGGGTTACCTTCAATAAAAAGTAAAATAAAATTATATAGATAGATGGACAGAGAGAGAGAAAATACTCAAGCACTCTTTTCTTATGCATTTGGTACAGGATCTACAGAGTCTACTGTGTCTCACTACATAGATGGGATTCATATGACCCTCCTGTTTTCAGCCTCCCAAGCACTAGGGTCACAGGAGAGTGCCACCACACCCAGTCTCAATCATCAGCTCAACCTGTGGGCGGGGCTGGCACGGATCAATCCCTGCCTACTGCGCTCTGCCTAAGCAGGTGCTTTAGTCCACTGAGCTATCTGACCAGCCCTTCAAGAACTCTAAAGAAGTCTTTCTTGTGTGTAGAACTCAGACCCTCACAGCTGAATTCTAATCCAGAAAAGAAAGAGCTCAAATGATGCTGTCCTGAACCACACTCAGCATGCTGCGAGCTTACACATGCTCTGTAACCCAGATGTACTTGTCCCAACAGTGACTGACATTACTTGCCCTGAGAACATAAATTTTATCTTGAAAAGATAGCAAACTGATACAGGTTTTGCTTTACTACATCTCTAAAATTTAAGGTTGCTTGCCATTTGACCTGATGGTAACATTATTATTAAGATATCTTCAATGAATAGCAAAAGAAAAAGGAGCTTTGTTTCTTCCTAACTACTGAACATCTCTGGCTGCCTTCCCAAGCGGAATGACCTGGCATATGACAAAGACTTCTCAAAGCATCCAGGGAGAAGACTGCTCTGGGCCAGCCAGTGAGATTCACAAAGGATAAGCAGTGGAAATCACGCTGGTCTAACAAAAGTGGAAACCATGCTGGCCTGACTGAATGTGAATTTACAGAACTAGAACTGGATCTTTGTTTCCTAGAAGGAGGGTAACATGCTCGTATTTTTTATTACAATTTTAAGAAAATTCAAAATTTTATTGATAATTTAATAAAATCCAAAATTACTGGGAGAATCATAATATTACAACTGACCTTTTCGTTGCCTCCTCAACAGGCCATCTGCTCTTCTGGTAAGTATTATAATATGAAACAACCGAGGCACAAGCTCCAAGGGTAAGTGCTCACTGGCATTTGTGACACACTTGTACCATACACTTGTGAAATTTATTTCAGGAAGAACAATTATTCAAAGTCATAG
>PVJA010014547.1:24890-47328 GCA_004027025.1 Myocastor coypus | reverse complement strand
GTCAGGGATTTATGCTATTGAGCTATCTCCCAGGTGCTCAGTTATGTATTTAGTCTTAATGTTATAAATATTATAAGGTGATACACAGGGTACCTTCCCACTCCACCCACTTCCTCTTCTTTTTCTTCCTCCTTCTTTCCCTCTTCTCTCTGTCTCTCTCTCTCTATCTCTCTGTCTCTCTCTCTCTCTCTCTCTCTCTCTCTCTCTCTCTCTCTCTCTCTCCTCTCTCTGCCTTAAACAGGTTGGCTATAAAAGTCAGGAATTTGGTCATTTCTCGCACTAGACAGTACTGCAGGGCATTAGCAAGTGGGAGAATTGAACTTTATTTTTCCTGCCTCTTATAGAATCTCTAGTATCAGGAATAGAGGTAGAAGAAGACTCTGGGCACCAATAATTAATAGAAACTTTTAGCGCCCCCTGTAAAAGGCAGATTTGTTTTTAATTCCAGCAGAAATAAGCATAGTGTGTCCAGCTTAGGAAAGCAAGCAGAGGCTAGTGGGCTCCTGTGCAAGGGGACAGCAGCATCCTGATCACCAAGTAATGTCTCACTCATTTAAATTACTCTTGGATTCTGATTTTATTCCTGGCTATACACTAGCTAGTTAAGAACAGAAAAATGGCATCGAGGCCCCATACGGTAAAAAATAGCAGGTAAAGGAAATTCTTATAGGTCATGTTAACCATTTTGGACTTCATCCTAATAATGACATGAAGTCATTGAAGAATTTTCAATAAAGTTTCCATTTTGAAAGGAGAAAATTGACATGGAGAGAATGAATTGGTGAGAATAAGAATTTTAAGAATTAAATTTACTGAAGTCTGGGATCAGTTCAGTGAATACAGGAATTCAAGAAAGAAATATGTATTTAGTCCCAAAGTCATAAAAATGGATAAAAGGACAGAATTGCAAGGGTACTTAGAAATTTCTTGCATTTAGAGGATTTGAGGAATAGAGTCAAGAATGATTCTAGGATTTCTAACATGTTCATTGAGAAAATGGTATTCACTGATACAAAAATTTTAGGGGCCAATACTATAATTCTGAGATTTGTACTGAACCTTGGAGCATTCAAGAAGAGAAGCTAGTATAGTCAAATATGTGAATACAGAGTTCATAAGTGTATGCTAGGGAAAGAAGTTTAGAAGTAATCAGAAAACATTATATTTCAAACCATGCAAATGTATGTTATCACTTTAGACATGAGTGTATGGTTGTAAGAGGAGGCATTATCCTGAGAAGTAGGGATACTTTAATGACACATCTAGGGAAAGACTGGCCCAAAAGTGAGGAGTTACCAAAGAGGATAAAAGCAAACTAAAACTGTGTCAGTATAGAAACAGGGCTTAATATGTATGTAGTTAGAGGGAATGATCGATTAGATTAGTTGCTAGGATTAAATGAGAATATTGGTAATCTCAGCAAAAGGCAAAAACAGAAAATGACATTGGTTAATATAATCAGATCTCAACTTTAAAAGAAAAGATAGCTCATTAAATCTCTGGAGGGTATTATAAGCCAAATTGTAGCCCAGAAGCAAAAAAAATAATTCCCCAAAACACAGTGCAGTAATAATCAAAAGAGGACACTATTGGATGTGGTGGCAAATAGTTGTACTCGCAGTATTTGGCAGGCTGAGACAGGAGAATGACAAGTTTAAGCCAACCCTGTACATCATATTAAGATCCTATGTTTAAAGTAAAATGAAACAAAGTGAAAAACTTACAAAACATTAGCAAGAACAGTATTGATGTGGCCATTGGATAATAGCTGGCACTGAGGAGAAAACTTGAACTGTACATGAAAAACCACATCTTACACAGCTACCACTGTCACCTTTGAGACAGTTTCCAAGCCCATCACCATTTCCCGAGAGAGTTTCTTGAGTGCCACATAATGCATAGACCACTGCATCTGATCTGCTTCGTACTTTTCTCACCAGCTGAAATGCAAATAATGGCAAAATTAATCAAAGATGAAGATGTGTGAAGAAAAAACATAGGCAAGTTTCTTAAGGCATCTAGCTGTAAAAGAAGTAGGGAGCAGTAGATGGAGGGCCCTCGTCGTTAGAAGGACTTGTGAATAGAAGCTGGTGATGGTAAGAATCCTAGAAGATGGTGTACAATTGAGATTCCTTGAGGAATGAGGCAAGAATTTCTACAAGCACACTCCCAACATTATTTTGGGGATACTAAGTAAAACAATAAAAGTGAGAATTTTAAGATTTAAATATGAGAAATGAAGAGGTTAGATTATTGCTACTAGCAGGCAATATAATTTTAAATTTGAAAATCCCAAGGTAATTAATTAAGACTAATTAAAATCAGGATTCAGAGACTGGCTACAAACTTAATAGAAAGAAATTAGTAAGTTTCATATATTGCATTGTTTGAAAACCTAATGAGAGACATGGTCCATTTATAATAGCAATACAAATAACAAAATAAGATGAGAAATATCTGAAGTCTATATTAAGAAAACTTTATAACAAGGGCCATCAACTTAACAGAATAAAAAATTTTTTTTTCACAATCATGGAGTAAGGAAGAAATTTCTGAAGGTATCAAGAAAGCCAGAAGGTATCATAGTAAAGCCTAGGAAAATCTCATTATACAAAATTTTATGTATGGCCAAGGAAAGTTGCAACACATATTATAAGAAGTGTCTTTGTTTTTCTAAATATTCAATAATGCTCATATAAGTCCAGTGCTAATAAAGTTATATTATGAACTCAGTAAAACATTTTGTGATGGTTTTTTGTTGGATGAATATTGTTACTATCAAGTATCTTTGGTGGGTAGATACTTTGGCAGTCTATCAAGATTACAACTACATTTATCCTTTAAGCCTGTAATCCAAATACTGGCAATTTATCCCACTGCTATATTTATACAAATATGTAATAATGTAAAACTTAGTAACTGCAATGTTGTTTATAATAGAAAAAGTCTGGAGACAATTTAAATGTCCATCAGTAATGCCATATTAAAATTTAAGACATTAATAGTGTGGTTATTAAAGAATGAACCAGTACTTTATGAAATGGTACTATCTCAAAGGTAAAGTTTTAAATAAGTAAAGCAGGATATGTCACTGCTCGAAGTGGATTAATTTTTTAAAACCAAATGAAGCAAACTAATATATTTACTTGTATGTGCATAGGTTATCCTGGTAGTACATGTCTTTAGGAGATGATAGGCAACTGGGCTCAGTAATGGAGAGATTTTATTTTATTCCTTTTAGTAATTTTTGAATGTTAACCATTTACAAACTACATATGACAAACAATTAAAATAAGACAACAAAACTCATGCTAGTTTCCTAGAAGCAGAGGGGAATAGAATTCACAAGGTATGTGGAAAGATGATAAATAATAAAAGGGAAAGACCGGTCAGATAGCTCAGTGAATTAAAGCACTTGCTTAGGCAGACACACAGGCTGGCGATTTGGTCCTGGATCCCCAGGTATGCTGTGCTGGCCCCAATCTCTGGGCATGCTGAGATGGTGACTGAGACTGGGCATGGTGGCATGCACTTGTAATTCCAGTCCTTGGGAGGCTTAAAAAAAAAAAATCACTGTGAGTCCGATCTGTGTAGTGAGATCCTGAGACCCTTACTAAATGCATAAAAAAGATAAATAAACAAAAGGAAACACTTCGTACATTATTAAAGGTCAGGAAAAAAAAAAAAGAGGTTAAAATATAGCATCAATTTGATTCAGGAAGTTTAAAGGTTGAAGAAATGCTCCATGTGAAGCCTTTCTTCTCCTCTTAATGTTGTCAGAACATACAGATAGGAAGGCTAAAGTCTGAAGAGTAGAGCAGTCAAATTATGTGACTTACCATAACAATACCACAATGCAAGACAGTTGATCAGTAGAGGCTGAAGCTTCCTATCTGCTCAGTTTTCAAATATCTTCATCAATTCTTAGTTGGCTCAGTTGAGACAAAAAGGTTAATAAAAGTAAGGTATTTACCTTTTTCATTTTTTTTTTTTTCTAAGGGAGGTTCTGAGGACAAGATGATCTCTGGGAGTTGAGGGACATCTTAAGAATGTGTGATTAAACTGCCATGAAATGCCATCTTGGTGGGGAAAAGTATTATTTTATTATTTTTCACTATCTGTCAGGGACAAGAACAGATTTGCCAGGATTTGCTTACACAGAATCAACACGATTCTATTTGATTTTCTTAACTTCTCAGAAGTTGTTTAGACCCTCCCAAAATGTTCAGGCTCTACCTATAGAAGCTATAAATAAGTTGTTAGCTTAACATGCGATTTTATTTTACTTCTCATTCATGTTTGTATGTGTTTTGCGAGTTTTAAAAACATACATTTTAGGGGCTGAGGAGTTAGCTCCGTGGCAGAAGTACATGCCTGGCAACTACAAGGTTGTGAATTCAAACCCTGGTCCCGTAGAAACAAAAACAAAACAAAAAAACATACTTTTTTTTTTTTTTTTTTAAAGCATACAATAAACTGAAAATTTTAAGTGTTGAATCATTTAAGTCCAATATGTCCTAAATGATGCAGATTCATAATTATTAAAAGTTGAGAGCATCAATACTTATATATCTGACATTCTTAATATTTTAAACTATTTTAAAAATTGAAACAATAAATACATAATTAATTTTAATATTCTTACCTTAAAGACAGCACTTTGATCCAACATGTTTAAATTTTCTGTATTGAGAATAGAAATGTTTTCAAGAATTCTACTTTTTAAGATTGAAAATAAATATAATTTCACAAGAACATAATGTTCAGATATGGCTAAGGTGTTTATATTTTTTCTGTAGCTCTTCATTTTATTTGTTCTTTTTTAAATTTTAAAGTGTTTGGGCCAGGGAGATAGTGCAGTAGAATAAGTGCCTGCCTGGAAAGCACAGGGTCCTATGTTCTATCCCTGACCACAAAATTTAGGTCATAATTTAGGAAAAATTTAACGAGGCTCTTTGTTCAGATTCTTTTCTGTGTCTCTTTGTCTTCATAGGTAAGAATTTTTTTCTTCCAGGTATAGATACCAGAGTGTCTCTGTCTCTCTTCTCTCCCACAAAAGTCTCATGTCGGTATAAGATGAAGGTCAGAGAATCCTTTCTGGCCTGTTTCAGAGGAAGAAGAATAAGAGAAATGTAGACAGACTCCAGATTTCTATTGTCTTCCTCAGTTCCAAGGTGCCATATTTGGGGTAGTGTATACTGAATCCCATTATTTGAAAGTTATTCCCTCATTCAGGGACTTCTCTATCCTTTTTCTCTTGCAGCCTCTTTCCTTTAGCAAAGATGCTTATGATATAACTGTGTCTATGTGACTGTAAATCTTGCTTGAATCCAGTTTGCTCCTGCATGTGCTACTCACAAAGTACCTCAAAACCATATTAAAAGTTAAAACTTTTTATGTATGCTTCTGCACCCAGAGGAGGTCCTATACTGAGTTCCCAAGGAAAACTAGATGAAATGAAGTTTTACTTCTTTGGATTCCCTGAGATAACATGGCAAGAAGAATGACCTTGCAGTTGACATTTTAATGTGCAACACCTTCGTGGGTCACATCATTGGGTCAGCCTCAGGGGTTCTCAGACTCTCAGTATGGGGCAGAGTGTAATGTCATGGTGAGACCATAGGGCTTGTTATCAGAAGACCACATTTTGGAGCTCACATTCTCTCCTCATTAATTCTTTATGAGCATACCTTCATAAATTGTTTGTTTCTTTGACACAGGGATAACATCTATATCAAAGATTTTGGAGATTTGCCCTATAAAAATAAAATTGGAGATACAGATCTAGGCATATTGTGTACAGTGTGCACAATTATTTTCAATTATTTTTCAGATATAGACATTTATTATTACCTCTATAATATCCCTCTGTGTACACTCATTGCAAAAATTAGAATGGGTGATCTTGCTAATTCAGTAATTTCATTGGGGGGGGCAATGTTGGCCTTCGTGAGGTAAACAATATTTCATGGCTTTACAACAAAGTTCTAAAGTTTAAGCAAGATAGTTTTAGAAAAAACTATTCCTTAATGTTTTCTCTTTTACATACGTTTTACAAAATAAAATTTTAATAAAAACAACTTGAATCTGGTTTTCATATTAATCAGATTTCTTCTCTCATTCAGGTTAGGATTTTAAATCTTTCAAATATTTATAAAGGAAGATAAATCTGTCCCACCACTTTTATCTATACTCTGCTACTTTAGTAAGTCCCATTTTTATCATATAATAAAGCATTTCATTTGGAATCATTTCTCATTGCTAGAAAAATGCAAGTTTATGGGATGAAATTGGTTTCAATCTTAGAAAAATAACTATTTTTACTCTAAAGAATTATTAATAGCTTTCAACAATACTTATTTTGCAGATTTGCAGAAATGCTTAGAGATATGATTATATCAGATGCAGGAGAACAATTTGTCTAGAATATCTAGATACCTAGAATTATCTTAATTATTTTTCATGTATTTATATGTGCATTCCCATGTTTTCATAACCCTCTAATATAAATTATGTAGCACTGTTATTTCTTCACATAGCAAATATTTATTTGATTTCATATCTAACTTGCAAGAATATAAGCTTCATTAAGACAATATGTATTTTGTAGACTACCATATTATCCCAGTCTGACTTCAGCTAATACATAGGTGTATAGCGTGAATATTTGTTGAGAGGTAAAAATGGTAAGAACAAAGAACTGATAATTAATTTAATGAATATTTGCTATATTTATTCACATATTTTTCTCCTTCCATAAAATAAGAAGTAGTAGAAAAGGAAAAAAAAAAGAGATCAATTTAAAATATATTCTTACCTTGATATTTTCACTTATTTTCAAGCTTTAGATTGCAAACATGAAAATTTAGTAAGAGGAAGTGGTATCTGACAGTTACTCAAAGTCCGGTTTACTTGTTTGGTGTTCATGGGAGTATTAGAAATACCATTTGCTCATGTGTGCAAAACCCAATGAGGTTTGAATAGGTAAATAAGGAAAACCAGTAAGAGGTGTGAGGGAAGGAGGTGAAGGATGAGCGCTGACTAATTTCACCCTCCCTGCTTTTTTGTGGAGATTAAGAAGATCAGACAGATACTGCTTTCATTCTGTATATATATATATATATATATATATATATATATATATATATATATAGAATGTGAAGCAACATTTGTCCTCTAATAGTCCATGTGCATTTGCATATATGTTGACCACTGTTGAATAAATAGAACTAACACTGTTTTTATAAATTTGTTTTCTAATAATATAAATCATAACTCTAAGTTATTATTCTTTCTAAAATAATTTTATATGTGCTCATTGTTAATGGGTTCTTGCTTAAATAATTGTTTTTAACTATTTAAGAATTATACCTTCAATTTTTTTTATAGATATTGGATCTATCTACTATGCTACCCAAATATTATAATACTTGGCCTTTGGGGCAGACATTTATGTGTAAGAATTCCTGCCATATTTTTTTGGCTTAGGGAATAATTAGGAAAGTATATGGGTCCAAAGGCCTTTTCATAAAGCAAGACAGCCTCGGGTCTCACTGTGCCACTAATCTCTACAATTTAATGAGGCACCTAGAGGAGTTACTGCCAGGAGCCAGGAGTTACCTACAGGCCACAGAGCAGTAATTTAGCTACAGCTATATTTTTCTCAAAACTGAAAGTATATTAAAAAGAAATCTTCCTTGTATGTTGAAAAATATAAGCCTTGGGGTTGATGGAAGCACAAAAGAGTAATTGATCAGACTTCCCAATGCCTTACTTGTCCTAGATCTGACAAAGCAGGAAAAAAAGAAAAAAAAAAAAAGAAAAAAAGAAGATGAGATCTTATCATCCCAATAGAGAGGTAAAATAGCATGAAAAAGCTATTTCACTTATACAAAACAAACAAACAAAAAACTAAAACTGCTATGACCTAAAATAGAAACAATGCTTCTGATAGCTGTTTGACACCACTCCAAGTGTACTAGAAACATGTAGAACTTTAAGAAGAAAAATCGTGCCAGTATGTATATTTTGTTAACTAAAGTCCCTGGCTAAATAACTGCATGGAAGGTGGTAAATCTAGGCAAATTGACTTGCAGCATATAAAACCTCATGAAGACTTCGTGATGCCTGTAATTACATGCAGGATAAGTCTAGAAGTCACTTTCAAGGGGAACTGACCACCAACTTCCATTGGCATGCTGTATCAAACATATTCTACTTATTTACTTGCTTTATAGTTAAGGAGTGAAAAAAGAACAAAAGCCAGATACTACCAATCTTTTTCTTATATGCAGAAACACATATACACGCAGCTATTAACTGATAATAGAATCTTAGAATCTGTAAGGTGCTGTAGAGATTATTCTTTTTCAGCATGTTTGCTTTTCATTGGCATAGGCCAGGCGCCCACAGAACTAAATCAGTTGACCCAAGGTAACATGATGCGAAAGGGAGAATGTTGTGCAATTCAGGATTAATGAGTTGACATCTAAGACGTATCAGTAAAGAGTCTGAGGAAATCAACCAGATCTTTGAGCCTTAGTTTCTTCATTTCAAATAGTTTGTGTCACAGCAATGGCTCTCTAAGAGAGTTCAGTGGGTGACACTTCACCTTTGAGACCTACTAAGAAAGGATGAATTAACTCCTTAAACTCCTTAAAGTTCTAACACTGCAACATTCTATACCTACGGCTTTACAAAACCAGGGTCCATGTGTGGTCTCATTCACTTGTTTGTGGATATTCTGAAACTTGATGGTGGGGAAGAGGAGGGAAAATTAGGAGAGTATTAGTAGAGAATAAACATGAATGACAAGATGATCACTCACTTAAACTGCATGAAATATGGTTATATTAGTATTGAAGGTTAATGTAGTTTAGCTGCTCTAAACATAAAGACCCAAGTATACCACAGTGTAATCAGTGTAGCTTCAAAGATCCATATTCTGAGAGTGTCGAGATTGATGATGACACAGTTTTTTTGTCAGATTTGTATATATGCTGTCTAACCATTAGTCATAGAATCAGTGAATGTGTAATATAACACATTTTCTAGTGCAATATGCCTGTTGGATATAAAGACCTATCTCTCAGAAAATGCCAACAACCAATGGGTCAAATTTCGTAATGAAAACGCTAAATAGCAATATATCATTTTAAAATTTTTACTCATCTCAATTGATTTTAAAATACTCTCATTTTTTGAAAAGGGAAAGTAACGGTTACTTTAATTCTGGGTTGATGTCTAGTTATTTGTGCCTTTCTAAGAATAAGTGTCCAAGAAATTCAATAAGGAAGTAAATTGGTGATATGATTTTGTAGTATCAAAAATGTTACTTGTGGATTTCTCCACCAATATAATTATTTTATAAATAATTAATAAACTTTGTTTTTTGAGCAGTTTTATGTTTTCATGAGAATTTATCAGAAGAATTTCCATCCTCCAGTTTTCTCTTGTAACATCTTGCATATATTGGTATATTTAGTATAATTGATGAGCCAGTACCTAAAGATCATAGTTCACATTAGATTTCACTCTGTTTTGTGCAATCCACAGATTTTCCATGTATAATCATAATTCTCTCTTTGTTGTTACAGATACACTATACTAATTAGGCTAAAAAACTGACATTATACCAAAAAGAGATATGTAACACTCCATCCTTACAGAGATTTTGCACTCCTTTCCTATTAGACATTACCAGATGCATATTTCACCTTTTCCACCATGTTTAAAACTCAAATTTATTATCTTCTCCCATGAAAAAAAGCTCTAATTCTCTAGTTCTGTCAGTGATAACCGTTGTAGGCATCTGAGTTCGATAGAAATATTATAGGTAGTCAGATAGGGCGAGGCTCTCAAAGGGCCCAATAAGGAAGGCAAGCTACTTTGCCGCTGTAGGAAACTCAAGCACCTCCACTGTGAGGCAGACCTCAAGACAAAAGATTAAACAAATGCAGCCACATACCTCCCTAAGAATAGATATCAGGGATTTATATTGTAAAGAGGAGCCAATCACCTTCAAAAAACCAGGAAAAGTCACTAATCCAGCCCCCTACAGGAAAAGCCCCTGTTGTGTATTCATTTCCCCTTGCTGAGTGACTTGCTCCCCCATTTGATCCCAATTTAATCAATTTTACTTGAGCAATTATGCTTGTAATCTTATTGGTTGACCATAGTTTTGTCCCACCTCATGCCCACCCTGCCTGTTTCCATGTTTTCCACCTGAGATCAACCTCACCTCATGAATTTGCTTTACACAAATCCTGAGAAAAGGCAGGTTCCCTGGTAATTCACTTGGTCCCCTTCTGTCTCTCTCAGACAGAAGCTTTCTTTCTCCCAATAAATATATTCTACTCTTAACTTCTGTGGTTCCTGAAATTTATTCTTCAGTTTTAGAGAACATGAACTCATGGCAGGTATCTTTCAGGCTGGAAGGATGATTACCCTATATCGTTATGACTTTGCCACTAGTCAGAGTAGTGCCTGATTTTTCTACCAAGAGCACCATGGTGCAATTATTGTTTATGGAACTGAATGTCATTCAGTTTTCAACTGTTTACCTTGCCCGTCTGTTGCAATCCAAGCAATAAAATTTAGCGGCATTTACGTCAGATTAAGACCCTCTAAATCCAGATGTTGATCTTAACCTTAATATTAATTAGATATGAAGCTTCTAATATACTTCTTTACCACTCTGAGTTTATTTCTTAGAAAATAGCAGACATCAGCTTAGTTGATGTCCCGGGTCTTCTCATGCTCTTTCCTTTCTTGGTGACTTTTCTTTCCATTTTCTTTACTTTCTTCCCATCAGCCATCCAGATCAACTTATATGTATTTTTGCATAAGTAAATGTGGATTAGTCTCTTTGGTATCAAGCTCTTCAATTCTCCAAATTATCACATGAAACATGACAAGTTAATCTTTCTCAAACACTCATCATTGTACACTCGTGTGCAAAATATTTAATAGTTTTCTACAACCTACCATACCAAGCATCAGTTACTAGTTTGTTTCCTTCTCATAGGGTGGAAGCTAGGAACTTAAACAGTTACATAGCCCAAATAGGCATGGTAAAGTGAAAAAAACTGGGTAGCTCTGTAGCCCGTCAGGAAATGGTTCTTAGGGTAAAAGAGGTTGCTAAAACTTGACTTCCTCAGATGATTGTCAGGTAGGAAAATAGATGCAATGATGGCAACCAGGTTTTTTAATAGCTTGAGGAAAATAAATTTAAATTTCTTTGAAAAACATCCTAATTACTGAATGTCAATAACTAAATTGTCCCTTATTAATTCAGCTTGAGTCCTAGTAAAATCACATGCGTTCTTACTCAAGCTATTCCTCTAATTTTCCCGCCTACTCTGTGCCTTACAGACTGTCCTTGTACTGGGTTTTTGTTGGCTTGTTTTATCACCTTCTTTTGTCTCCACCTCCAACCCACCTGTCTACCTCCTAACCCTCTCCCTCTTGTGTAGTAGAGTTTAGCTATGTAGCAGATGCTCAATATCCATGGTGGGTGTTTGAAAATATACCCAGTTAGAAAACAGTGATTTCCCCAAAAAAGTCTTAGAGATTCCCAGTGGACTAACTCAAAAGAGTACAGTCTTATTTCTGAGTAGGATGCTATTAGCAATTCTCTCTGATTGAGGAGCTGGCACTGTATTAGGAGAAAGTATGAGTTGTGGTTAAGAGAAGTGATTGAGGTCAAAAGCCACCAGGAAAACTGTAATTACCACTCATGTTTCACAATGTAGAATAGATTTAAGTGCTGACTAAAGTGCTTTTTGTAAGATAAAATTACTATAAAACTTCAATATAAAGTCCATTATTTTAGAGTTTCAGGTTATGGTGCAATGATCAATAATGAGTTACAGCTTTTCTTATGTAAAGCAACAATGCTGGGATCGCTTCAATATGTGTATGTTTGACATATAAGAAAGAGGACACAGGAAGGTACATATTAATTTAAATTTTTCTATCATTAATATAGGGAAGTATTCCATATATACTAACTTCACTATATTTCTATGATTTCCATAGCATTTACATGAGCTTTACCAGGTTATATAGAACTTGCTATGACTGAGAGTTGGAAGGGTAGATATTCTTCTTTAGAAATGAGACTATAGCCGGGCGTGGTGGCTCATGCCTGTAATCCCAGCACTTGGGAGGCTGAGGCAGGAGAATCGGTGTGAGTTCGAGACCAGCCTGGGCTACAAAAGTGAGCTCAAGGCCAGCCTGAACTGCATAGAGAGACCCTGTCTCAAAAAGACAAAAAAAAAAAAAAAAATGAGACTATAAGACAGTGAAATGTGTCAATTAAGTACAATATAGTGTACTGTCCGGATTATAATTGAGGGTTAGCTTCCTAGATTGTGACCCATGCACTGGTACCAGACTCTGCATGAAATAAACTTGTGCTTATTTAAATGCTCTACCGGCAACATTTAACATTTATTTTGATAACTTATCAACAAAGGGACCTGCATTTTCACTTTTTCACAGCGCCTTGCAAATTACGTAGCCTATCTGACTTCAAACCAAAATCTTGTTCCCATATACTATGTACTTCTTACCATTCTCTTAAGAATTCTGAAGACATTTATTCTTTATATGGAGATGTCAGGCTAGACCATGACATATTTTATATATTACCTTCAAATTTATTCACAGACATTTATCTATTGTGTTGAGAAGACACAAATAAATCACTTCAAAATTTTGCAAAATATGATTTCCCTCCAATGTTTTTCTTATTCAAGAGATCAAGTGTGAGAGAAGAAACATATTCTTAGTCATTAAAGTAAAAAAATTCTTTCAACAATACAAGGGAATAAAACCAGGGAAGAGAAAGAAAAGAAACCCAGGAAGAGTAGTGGTTGCCACCCACAAAGGTAGTTAGAGGTCAGCTGTGAAGCAGGCCCGGAGAACGGCAATTCCACATAAGACAGGCAGCTGAAGGGAATATTTCTGTGGTTGGAATAGGAAAGAACACTCACTTAATATATACTTGATATGATCGATCTCACTAGAATAAATTAGGGATGGCTGTCATGAAGAAACAATTGATAAAATGATCACAGAGTCCAGGACTAAAACCTAAAAACTGGGTGCGAAAGCAAATGATTAGCTATTGTGTAGTACATATTATATGACTTTATAGTAAAAATGTATCCAGGCTCACAATATTATATATCTATATCTATATATCTATATCTATTGATCTATCTATCTATATCTATGTAGCGATCGTTTTGGCAAAGCTAAATCTTCATTTAGCAGAGAAGGACAATGCATACTATCTAATGCTGGTAAATTGAGAATAGCATTAAAAGACTGGGGAGAGAGCTCAGCGGTCTTAACAGCCTGCCTAGCAAGCACAAGGACCCAGGTTTGATTCCCAGTACCACATGCCATGACAATCCTTGAAACCAGGATGCTCTGGGCCAGCCGCCAAAACCAGATGTGATGGTACATGCCTCTAATCCCAGGGCAGAGCTGGGAAGGCTAAAACAGAAGGATCAGTATGAATTCAAGCTGCTTAGAGAGACCTTGTACCAAGTAAGCAAATAAATAAAATATTTAAAAAAGAATTTTACAACTATATTGTAAGTACAGAGGATGTGAGTTAAAAAGTTCATCTAAAAAGAACAGATGTTAAGTTTGGGTAAGATGAAGGCTAATAAATAACTATTATAATTCAGTAGCATTTTTGTAAGCATGTTCACATATTATTTTTGTATAAAAATGATTTTTTAAAAGATAGTTTTTCAAAGTTGGAGTTCCAGATGAGCTCTTAATGTGATGTATGGGAACAGTCTGACTGCGCTGTGATCAGTTCAGTTTACTTTCATAGGTTCAGCTGAAGTTCTTATTTCTTTCTTTCTTTCTTTCTATTTATTTATTTATTTATTTATTTATTTATTTATTTATTTATTTATTTATTATGGCCAGCTCAGCCTGCCCTGGGGGTGGGGCTGGTGCACCATGTGGAGCCGGGGATCAAACTAAGGAGTCTCTGGTTGCCTAAGCTTGCCTAAGCAGGCACTGTAGACCACTGAGCCATCTTGCCATCCCAAAGAATTTATTTGTTTTTTTAGTATTTATTTGTTTGTTTGTTTGTTTGTTTGTTTTTGCAGTACTGGGGATCGAACTCAGGACCATGCACTTGCCAGGTAAGTGCTTATTCTACTGAGCCACCACCCAGGCCCTTGAAGCCCTTATTTCTTAACATAGCCAATGTGGTTTTCACTCTGTGTGTTTTAATTCTTAGTTCACTGAAGGAGGCATTTTAAAATTTTATAAGATAATGCCTATAAAAATATTTCAGGTATTTTTATGAAGGATTTGGTCAAAGTTGAAGCTATTTTTTTTTAATGAAAAATTTTAAGGTTCATACAGTTATGACTTCTCTTTGGTACCATATAACAAGGTAATGTAGAAAACTGAACATTAAGAACTACTACTGTTACATCATTTTATACTTTGTTATACTTTTTAAAACTATGCATTTTTGAAATCAAAAGAAAACTAGCTTTTCTTTTATAAAATTTTATTAATTTTGGGGCCCAGGGATGACTCAGTGGTCTAAAGCGCCTGATTGGGAAAGCTTGGGCGGCTTCAGGGACCGTAGTTCGATCCCCAGCGCCACATGCTGCTCCAGCCCTGTCCTTGGGGTGGGCTGAGCCAGCCATAAAAATGAGTGAATAAACAAACAAAGGCTCTGAAACAAGAAAATAAATAAATAAATAAATAAATAAATAAATAAAATTGTATTAATTTTAATGAGAGAAATAATGAAACAGTTTCAAAATAGTAGGACAGCCATAATAATTAATACAAGGTATAAAAAGTAAAGCCATATTAGTATGCTAAACTCTAAAATGCTCAAGTCAACAGGTTCTGATATTGCCAATACTGCTGATAATCCACTACTATTATGGACTATTGGAATATACATGCAACTACTTTCTCTTAGTTCAATGAGAAGAAATATTTGTACTAATATTTCGGGCTTCTTAGAGATCATCAAAATGAAGAAGGAAAAGTAATCACAATAAAATAAAATCATATTTTACATGTAACAAAAATGTACTCTGATACTAAATAAAGAATTAAAAAGTTAAGTGATTTGAACATATTTTATGCTTTTGTCTATTATTAAATGACAATAAAGAAAGAAAGAGAAGGATTTAGGCATGGTGACACACACCTGTAATTCCAGCACTTTATGAGGCTGAGGTAGGAAGAAAGCCTAGCCAGATTGTGACTTAGTAAGATCCTTAGTCAAAATAAAAAATGCAAAGGGCTAAGACTATAGCTCAGTGTGTAGGCCCTGGGATTAATTTCCAGTATCACCAAAGCAAAACAAAAAATGAAAGAGAAGAATGTTATAGTATAAAAATTTAAATAACACTGACTGAACATCTACTATACACCAGAACATGTGGTTAGCTTTTTTAAATACATTACTCCTCCCACTCCATCTCATTTTCATGACACAGATAACAAGCTTCTCTAAAATCAAGTTACTTGCTCAAAATCACACAAGTAGTCTGTTAACTTCATAGTTTTAAAACCTGGAATCTAAATGTACCCCCAGTTCAAAATGGTATGAAATTATCAGATAAAGCATGTAAGATAAAAATATATGTGACAAAGAGATAATGCAAACAGGGTACAATGACAGCTGTCTCAAATTGTTACCAGATTTAAAAAGTTGGTTACCCTTTCATAGTAAAACTAAAAAGTGTGGGTTGGAGCCAGAAAGTAATTTGTGAAGATTTATACTCAGGCTTCTGTTATACGATAGAAATAACGGACAAGAAGAGGGACAGGACAGACGGTATTTTGAGATGACAGAACTGAAGAACTGAACTGAGTAGGGTGCACACACCCATAACTCCAGCACTGAGAAGGCTGAACCAGGAGGATCACAGAGAATCTGAGGCCAGCCAAGCTACATAATGAGTTCAAGGCTAGCCTCAGCACATAGTGTCTTGTAAAATCAAAAATCAGAGCAAAGCGATCTGCAGAAGCAGGCAGAGAAGATAGGCATACGTCACCAGTCTTAGTAGGCAGTATTGTATGCAAAACGGTTGATGTTTGGATCAAGTTTGTACATTAGGAGACAACCTAACATGTTCCTGAGAGTCCTAGCGTGGCTTCATTCATCTTGCATTTATTAGGTACAAACCATGGTGAGGAAGCAGATCTTTTTTTTTTTTTTTTTTTTTTTTAATCAGGGTTTGAAACTAGTTTTATGAAACAAGTGATGAAACATTAGAGAGAAGATGGATCAGGTGAAAATTAATTTTAAATTTTGATCTTATTTTTTTCTTAGGAGGCACTTCCCAAAGTGGAAAGTGTGACCAAGATGAAGGCAACATTTTCTAATATTTTTCTTGCTATGAAAATAGAAGAAGCAGTGACCAGGGCCATAGAATGGAGAAGGGTGCAATGGAGAAATCAAGTTGTAGAGTATAAAAATTTCTAAAATAAATATTTAAAGCCAAAATATTTAAGTACAAAATATATCTTAGTCTTTTAAAAGATTCCTTAGCCGTGTATATCTTTTGTTAGGTTTCTGCCATTCAAATTTTTTACTCAGACCTAGCAAAAAATATTGGAGTCACATTCTTGGACCCATCTGAAATTACTTTCTTTATCCTTTACTTTTTTTTTTTTCTTTTCTTTTTGTAAAACTTACACTACATAGTTCAAGTTGACCTTGAACTTACAATGATCCTCCTGCCTCACCCTCCCCACTGCTGGGGTCACAGGCATGTGCCACACTGGGCCTTGAAATTACATTCTTTGTAATTGGAAGACCATCAATAACAAAATATCTCCATACCAGAATTCAGAAATTCCTAGAAATTTGTCTTCTATTATGCATTATAGCTTTTGTGATAATTCTTATAGGTCAACTTTTCCCCTGTCTTCAGAGAAAGAAGAAAGATGCATAGAATTATAGAATGGGGAGGAGGCTTTTGGACACTTGAAACCTGCTCCTTCAAGCCAGAGCTAAAAACTGAGAAGAAATGGAGTTTGCATATACACCTCACCTATTAAAAGACAACAAAAATATAAATCTCAAGCATCTGAGTTACAGAGAAGTCAGCGATTCAACATATCTCCCTCTACCTGAGCAGTATTAAAGATATTAAAAATGTCTTCAGATGTTGGCTTTTGAGTTTGTATTCCATTGGATTTCTCCAGAAACACATTCTATAGTAAAAAGGTTCAAGTTCAAGTGTTTTTTAGTGGGGGAGATCTCAGAACACACCAGTATGGAAATGAGGATGCAAGAGAGAAAGGAAGGCAGATGATAAATTGTGCATTATCAAACAACTTATGAGTAGGGAGAAAAGAGCTTGATCCTACTGGAAAGCTCTGGAATATGCCTAGGACTGTCTCCATCTCCATCAGCCATTGTTTAAGGGCACTGTTCAGGTGGTAGAAATTGATTCTCTGCCACTGCTGGTTGACGATGCCTGTGGGAAAAAATCCTTCCATGCAGAATCAGCTTGGTGTGGCTCAGAGTAAATTCAAAATGAAAACGAGAGATCCCTTGTGGAACTAGGCTTTTTAAATTTTCCTCCCCCACCAAATAATTATGTTTATGCTTGCAGTTTAATGGCATAGTTTGTGCCTGTTCACGGTTACTTGGTCTCTGTTTCTTCCTGTCCCACAACTGGAGAACGTGATGTGCTAGATAAATGTGCTTAACCTTGACTCTTATCTCACCTTGTCCCAGGACATCTCTAATGACAGCAGGAGGCAGAAGTCACTGAACCAGGGTGAGAGATGGGGCAGAGACAGTAAGAATAGGTGTGCATGCAAATGGAGAATGTTGAGCTTTCAGGAACTTATAGCATACTCACACGAAATGCCCTTGTGAGTGTATGTCCAGTCCTAGTGCTACTACACTCATGAATCCAACCCTGGTTCTGCCATCTCAGTAAGCCTTCTAGCACATAGATGAAGATGCTGCAAGCTAAATAGTATGGTGTGCTTTTAACAAAAGCCCATAGGAATATGAGTATGACACCAACAATACATGCTACATGTACAAATATTTATTAAAAATCCATACACACTGATTCCTATATTACCTTCCAAATGAAATCATAGGAAGTTCTTTAATTGGTTGTGGAGATAATTACTCCAATATTTGCAAATAACCTTCTATTTTGGCTTGCTAACATGTATCATACTTACATTTTCCTACATCTCTCAATAACAACCATGGTAACATAGTTGATTTTCCTGAAAAGGCTCATTTGTGTCCTGGATACCTTTGGCAAGTCCGGTTATAGACTAGCCTGTGCTGGATGCTAGAGATATGCTGAAGAACAAGACCAACAAGCTGCCTGATGTAATGAGGATTCCTTAGTTTTACTCAGACACTTAACTACTAGAATCACCATGAATTTCTCCCCACATCCTGCATGCAGTACTAGTGTAAGAAAAGAGGGAACGCTTGATATCTTTAGATCATGTCAATTGCACCTCTTAAGAGTTATTCATGAAAATGTAACAGTTACATGCCCCTGCCTTTTGAGCCAAACTAGAATCCTCGATAAGCTATGACTTCAGTGGAAAATCTCTTAGGTTAATTATAGCTTTTTGTAAAAGTATAGTAGTTCTCTTTCTTTCCACAATTACATGCTTTCCAGTGCATCATCCAGGAAGAACACATAACCAATTGCTGGTAAAATATTATGGTTTCTAATTGTCATATGATCATTCTAAATAGCAAATTTGTTGAATGTACTCTTGTACCTAATGCATGGGGTTACTTTTTCCTACCAAAGTGAATTAACATGGAAACTTAGTCTTCCCTTTATTGCTCCGCTGATTATAATCTTAAAATTGCTCCCGAGTATTTGTGTCATCCTTTTCAGTGCTCCTTTACTGCACAAAACCAGCCCTACAATGATGTCTCCCTCTTTCTCTTTTATTCTATCTGTATTGTGAAGATTTTAAGTCATGCCCAGGCCACAAGGTTTATAGAACTGTGAAAGAAAAATCGTATCTGGAACTAAATAATTCTCACTTTGTTCTTGGTAGAAAATGGTTACAGCTTCTTATCTTCGAGGTGGCCCTCTGTATGATGGCTGAAATGGCATGAATAACTGAAAAATGTAGCTGTATGCATCAAAAAAGTTGAAATGCAACTTTTCTATTATGCAAATATTCGCCAGCTCTTAGTAATAGTTAATGCTATACAGCCAAAAAAGATGTGTTAATAGTCCTAGATCTGATGGGGAAAGTTTCTTATCTCTCTTCGTTTGTAGTGATTAAAATACCATTTGCAGCATACAGTATGCATACCTTACACATAGAGATAGAACATATCTCAGACCACATCTACTTCCAGTGAGACTGTTGACAAACCGAATATATTATATATTGTTATTATTATATATTCTAAAAGGTAACAAATAGCTTGTATAACAAATAGTAAAATAAGTAAAAATACCCCAGAAATCAATTTCCTTCCTAGTAGTATTCAAATATATAGACAGGATCCACACATACATTAATAAAACCTACTGAGAGATAGCTCAGTAAAATAAGTGTTTGCCTGGCAAGTGCAGGGTCCTTAGTTCAATCACTGGTACTGCAAAATAATTTTAAAAAATAAATAAAACCTTATGGAAAGTCTTAGATAATTTTAAATTATTTATGCTATTCTAGAACATTTATTTTTCTTTATTTTAGCATAGAAAAATAATTCCAAAAATTCCACTGGTGGAAAATATCAATAATGGAAATGATTTCCTATCTCATTTATAAAATTTCTGAAACCACTGAAACATATGAGAAATTCTGCACGGTCTACACCCTATTTGAATGGGAGAAATTTTAAATTAACTTTAACCTCTGTTTTGAAAGCTTTGTTTCACACCCACTCCACGGTTGGAGCATTTCCAGTCCCCTGCAAACTTTCTCACAATTATTTTTGAAGGGTCCTCTGGGATATTTTATTGTGATATCCATTTAATCTGTTATTATTATATAATGTCTTTCATTTATCTCTGCTTTCTGATCTCCAATTCAGACTGGTGTTTGAGAATGTCTTATGCTGGCAGATCTGGTATCTGCTAGGCCACATGAAAGTATCTCATGATAGTTATCTCTGCCTGTACAGATGCTGTGCTCATATCTTACGGGGAAAAACTGCTATCATAGGAATGACTTCCACTCTCTGGACATTACTCTACCTTGTGAGTTATCTCCTTTTCTTACTAAGATTTCCTTCCACTGCTAGGACAGTCTTCTAGGCTGAAATCTCTACTAGTAATTAAGTACCTTCTTTTGCTCCTGCTTTAAGTATATTTTCTGTGAAGTTTCATTTTTACAGGCTTAAGCTCTTGATCATCCTTGATTCTCTCCCTTTTCCCTACTCTCACCTAATCCATAAGTAAACCTACTTAACATTACCTTTAAATATATCCAAAATGAGTAGTTTTCACCCCCATTTACCTCTGCTACCTTGACCTTCACCTTGCTGGACTATTATGGTAGTTTCCTAATAACCTTGCTTCCAACTTTGCCAATAATACAGTAGCAGAGTTTTTATTTAAAAACTACGTCACTTTTTTTGTTCTGAAAACTGCAGTGTTTTTGTGTCACTCAGATTAAAATGCCCGGATTGCATCTATATCACATTGCCTTTAATAATCTGGTGTCTGGCTATTTATGACTTTAACTTCTTTACCTTCTGCCAACTCACCCTTCCCAACTAACTCTATGTTCATAATGCTGGTTCTTTTACTTTGTTCTCTGCTTATCTAACCTAGCCTACATTAATCTAGTATAGCCTAACCTAACTTAACCTAACCTAACTTAACCTAACCTAACCTAACCTAACCTAAACTAAACTGACCTAACCCAAACTAACCTAACCTAATTTAACCTAACCTAATCTGTAATCTATTATAACCTATTATGCTTTAAGTTTTCATGTTCATTGTATTCAACTTACTTTCTAATCCCTCAGTTGTCTTTATTTTTTTGTCTTTGTTTTTTAACTCAACACTTTCTGCTGCATGGTGTGTTAAATATTTATTTAATATATTTAATATGTGTGAATGGTCTGTCACTATAAATAGAATGTCAGTTTCTTGAAAGTAGTAATGTGTTTTCCTCTGTTTATTTTTGTATACCTAGAATGTGGAAAATAATATGTACTCCATGAGGGTGTTGATATAATGGATAGATATGTTACCCCTGATAAAGTGAAGATTGGTTACTAGGACAGTGCTTATTATTTCTGTACTTTTGGGTAAATATTATAATAATAGAATTATATCTTACTATTGGAAAACTCTTTTCCAATTAATAATGCTATAATTAGTGATTGGGAAAAAGATATTTGATACTGAATGAATAGCTTAAAATATCTGGTTACCATTTAGGGAAAGGTTGGTTATATGTCTGAGTAGCTGTAATAATACTACATTAAGATTGGTGATATCTAAATTTTGTTCATAATGCAATTCATATAGAGGATTTGTCTCTATTTTAACTCTATAAAAGGATCTACTTATATTTTCTCTTTAGTAGTTAAAAATACTAAGAACATACACTTTCAAGATGAAGTAGTCTTAAGAAGTAAAGCTCTTATTTTACATCTAAAGCAATTTTTTTAAAAAAAGAATAATGTATTAAAAACAAATCAATTTTCACTCTCTTATACTCTTATAATCTACATTCTTGGCACCAAATATGTTTCACATCAATCAAATCTGTGATACTAGCTACATTTTGTACCTTTCAGTTTTGGCATTATCCTAAGTTAGAATAAATCCCACAGTTTGAGGGCTCAGCCCCACAAGATTGGCCTCACTTCGGTTATCAGTCAGAAATAATAAATTCCCAGAGCTCTTGTCTGTCTTGGCTACAAACCGGATATTCCCATGAATGCTTCACAAGTTTGATTATTAGCAAGAATGAATTAGTTCACAGAATGCAGGGAAACATTTTTGATACTTTATTACAAAAAAGATAAAACTTGGGAACATCCAGATGGAAGAGACACATAAGCTAAGATGTGGTGGAGAAGGTGGAAGGCTTTCATGCCTTCCTCAAACATGGATCTTCCTAGCACCATCACATGTTCACCAATCCAAGAAGTTCTCTAGACTGGTTCTTTTTTTTTTTTCTCTCTCTTTTTGGTGGTACCAAGGATTGAACTCAGGACCTTGTGCTTGCCAGGCAAGTGCTTATTCCACTGATAAATCTCCCAGGTCCTTCTTTTGGGTTTTGATGGGGGGGGCCTCATCTACCTAACCTTCACTTTTTTTCCTCTCCCCACTGGCTAGGTTGTGGGTGAGGCTAAAAGTTTTAACCCTTTTGTCATAGATTTCGTATCCCTGGCAAACAGCTTCCATCCTGTGACTACCCAAAAGCCCATGGCCATTAGTAC
>PVJA010014547.1:0-24790 GCA_004027025.1 Myocastor coypus | reverse complement strand
GGCAGGCTGAGCTGGCCATAAAAATAAAACAAACAAAAGTTCTGAAACCAGAAAAATAATAATAATAATAATAATAATAATAATAATAATAATAATAAAAGAGAACCTGTGCTGTAATAGCCTATAACTCAGAGGTGTCCCTTAGCCATTGAGATTGGTGTACATGCACCTTCAATGTCTTCTCTAAGGACCCCGCAGTATAGTGGGCTTTCTGCAGATTTTGTATATCATAGTGTCACACAGAAGACTATGTTATAACTATTATTATTTTTTTATAACTATTATTTTTATTTTACCTACTTTATACAGATTTATGTTTGTAGGAGTATCTCTTCTTGCCTCTTTCTGCAATGCCTTTCTTCTTTCTAATCAAAGTAGTAATTTATTTTCTTCATAAATGACAGTGCATTTAACACTCTTCTTCAGAATAATGTAATTTAAATGAGCCTATTTAAAAGTGGGCCATTTGTCTGCAAGAAGCGTGATTAGACCTAAATAGCTATCCAAACACACATATTTTGAAATTATTATAAAAGTTTTGTTAATGTCATCAATAACTCAAATTGGTATTTTTAATCCACAATTGGCTTCATTAATCCATGGACCATGTTATTATCCTTTGAGAGGACTCTTGTAAAACATTGAGGAAGAACTAAGAAAATTGGAAAGAGATACAAGAAAAATAGAGGAATTAGGTGGTAAAACAGATAGTGCTCAGTTCCCTCAGTTAGCTAGGGTTTGTAACATCTCATGAAGTCCTTAGAAGCTCCATTCCTGAGAAAAATAAGGTGAGAAAACAGAGACAAAAAAGAAGACTCTCTTGAAACATGGAATACCTCTATTTCATCACCTGTAATCCACAGAGGATACATTAGGAGAACTCCAGAAGATACCTGAAATTTTGGATAGCAATATACTTAATATAACATGTTTTCTCGAAGTATACATAAACTTGGTAAAATTATTTTAGTAATTAGGCATAGTAACATATTAACAACAATAACAAATCATAAAATAATAATAACAATATAATATAATTATATGAGTTGGTCTTTCACTAGATAAATATATTTCTTGCTCTTGTGATAATGTGTAGTAATGCAATGTGTATGTGATGAGAGGAAGCAAAGTGGATGACATAGGCACATGGCATAGAGTTGTCCTGTTAGCCTAATATAAGCTGTGCCAGGTAATATAAAGGTGATCTGGACATAGGCACTAGGGTGCTCCTGCAGGCAATCTGATGAACGAGGGTGACTATCAGGCAGGTACTAAATACAATGTGGATTTTGGGACAAACAGATGCATCTCATACTGGGCTGGATGGCATAAAATTTGATTACACTATTCAGAATTGTGCACAATTTAAAAACTTATAAATTCTTTATTTCCTAATTTCCAATTCAATATTTTAAGACTTTGATGGGGCACAAGTAACTGAAACCAAAGAAGGAAAAAGCTAGCTGAGAGGGGAACAACTACTATATAAAATTCTTTATGTAGGAGGACACCTTATTTTGAAATTTCAATTCTAAGTTCTTGAATTGCTTATTCTCATTAAACAAAAAGTTCCAGATATAACCAGAATTTCATTCTCCAGTGCTACCATAAAGAATGCCATAATTAGAATATATAGCAGCAAAAATCATTGTAATATTATAGTACTTTTCACCTAAAAAATGAAAACCCAGCTTCTTTCACCTAAAACAATGTAATGCTTAAAGATGCTAAATTGCAATTATTTTGGTTAGTCTTTATGTCTTGGGCTGAATGATGAATCAATTGAGGCTTAAAAGTACATGGACAGGTGTTCTGGTGAGGAATTCAATTTATCAATAGTCTAGAGTTTCCCTGCCCCTTTTTTAGTAAAGGTCATCAAACTACAATAGTTTTAAGCTTTGGCTCTCAAATTTCAGTATTTATTGAGTCACCTGGGATGCTTGTTAAAATCCATGGCCAAAGTTTCTGATTCAGTGGGTTTGTGAACCCATTGCCAACACATTCCTAGGGTTGTGCTGTTTGCCTGCTCTTATATTTTAGGAATAGTAAACTTCTAGTTAAAATGAAGACAAGTAGTTGCCACACAAATAATTTTGTTTGAATTTTTCTGCTCTTTTATTGAAAATATTATCATCGAAGAAAAATATTAAAAATATATTATTAAAAAGCTTTCAAGATTGAGTGACTGAGCTGTTTGCTGTGTTTTACCAATAATTTCTGTGGACTAGTTCAATCCCTGGCACCACATGCTATGCCAGCCCCACGCCCAGGGCAGGCTGAGCCAGCCATAACATAAAGCTTAAAAAAAACAAACAAAAAAAAACATCTAAAAAAAGTTATTAGACTTTGACTTTTATTTACTAATACCAATAAAATCAATTCAAGGTAAGTATAGATTACATTAAAATATAACAAAAATCTAGTTTATTTTTTATTACTTTTAATAAGAAATATCAATATGATAGGTTCACAACATATTAGTAGTACATTCGCAATAATTGACACATTGACTATTGTTATAGTAAGAGTAATACAGAGCACAGAGTGCGGACATGATACATTTTCTAATCAGTTTTGGTAAGGAAAGAAAAAAAAGGAAAAAAAAGACATTTCTTCCCTTTGAACTAAGAGGAAGTAGATGTATACATAGTCCAATGTTCCATAATTGCAGTTGGTTAATGGTGAAACTGGAAGTGTTGGAGGTTGTTGATTTAAGCCTCTTACAGCTCATCATATTAATCTGGTTCTGTGTTTTATGCCTTGCAATTAAGCTTCTCTGCTGGGTAATTAAAGGCAAGATAAAGCAGGACCTGTATAACAAAACATTCATCTTTTGTATCTTCCAAGGTCAAATCCCCTCAAGATTCTTTGGAACCATATATAGTACTTTGTAGAACTGTTGTCAGTGTTAGCCTCCAGGATGAGTAATGGCCATTGCTTGACCAGTTTGTTTTCTGTAAAAGCCTGAGAGAATGTTTTTCCTCTGGTTGACTCTCCTTAGACACACTATAGTTCATTTATCCCTTTCCTCTGAGCTCCCATAATCTCCTTGACCAGAAAATTTGGGACACCTCTGAGTTATAGGATAGTAAAGCACAGGTTCTCTTATGTCCTGAGTCCTTACTTAACTTGAAGGGCTAGGGCCAAAATACTGGCTATCCTCATAGCCATTCTTTTACTCCAATTTTTGGTCTGTTAACTTACATTTCAACCCTCCAGCAGAGAAGCTTCGTGATACTATTACTCTATAACATCACTGGCTTTCTGAATATCAAACATCTTTGACTTAGCTTGCAATTGATATTTTCCATCAATCACTGATATTCAAATAACTCTATAGAATGTGATAAAAAGCAGTTGCACATTTTTATGCAGACATTTAGAAATCTAAGGATGTACAAAATTGTAGCCTGTCAAGCCTATGGCATTTTGCCCTGTCTCTTACTCTTAATTAATACCCTTTTTTTGTTGTTGTTAACCAATCACTTACTTCAGAGAGAGCATAATAGTAACTTTTGTAACTTTTTTTTTTTTTTTTTTTTGTCTTTTTGAGACAGGGTCTCACTATGCAGTTCAGGCTGGCTTTGAGCTCACTTTTGTAGCCCAGGCTGGTCTTGAACTCGCACCGATCCTCCTGCCTCAGCCTCCCAAGTGCTGGGATTATAGGTGTGCGCCACCACACCCGGCGAGAGTATAATAGTAACTAAGTTTACTTTGGAAACAGTACACATCTAAAAGACAAGAATAACAGGCATTCCACGCATAGTTTTAGTGTTGCATGGTGTTATGATCAATGTGATGAACCTTTTCAAGGTTCTTAGGACCAATATCTGATTCATCCTGTGTACATAAATGCATAGTTTTGCTCTTGCTATGTTTCCTCTCTTTTCTGCTTCCAGTCATTTCATTGTTTAATGCATAGCACATTCGGCTGTGTTATGCCCTTCAATTGATATTTCTTCTTTAAAGTTCTTACACTAGGGAGACTATACGATATTTACACATGTAGGTCTAGTTTATTTCACTTATGAATATATGTTCAATATACATCCATTTATATATGAAGTCTTCCAGCTTATCATTATTTATAGCTGAGTAATATTCCATTGTATAAAAATACCACATCTTTTTCAACCATTCTTCAAATGATGGCCATTTTGGTTGTTTCCCAGATTTGGCAATTACAAATTGGGGTGCTATAAACATAGGTGCACAGATATCACTATGGTATAATGTTTGAAGTTTTTCTGGGAAAATTCCCAGAAGGGGGATAGCTGGATTGAATGGGTTTCCAGTTCTAGTTTTTTAAGGATCCTCCACACAGCTTTCCATAATGGTTGCATCAATCTGCATTCACACCAGCAGTGGAGAAGGGTTCCTCTTTCCCCACAGCCTCTCTAGCATTTGTTGTTGGTTGATTTATTTGTGGTAGCCATTCTTTCTGGGGTGAGATGTTCTCTCAGTGTTGTTTTAATTTGCATTTCACCAGTGGCTAGCAATGTGGAGCATTTCTTCATGTATTTATAGGCTTGCTGAATTTTTTTGTCTGAGAAGTGTATGTTCATCTCAGATGCCCATTTCTGGATTGAGTCTTTGAATTTTGGAACCCTAATGGTTTTTAATTCTTTGTACATTGTAGATAGAAGACCTTTGTCTGAATACTTATTAGTTAAAAACTTTTTGAAATTTGTGGGTTGTCTTTTTACTCTGTTGGTAATTTTCTTTGACATGCAGACACTTCTTAGCCTGAGGAGGTCCCATTTGTTGATGCTTTCAAGTGTTAAACATGCCTTTTGATTTTTGTCCTTGAACTTTTGCCTACCGCGATGTCTTCAAGATTTTCTCCCACTTTCTCTTCCAAGAGATTTAGTGTTTCTTTTGTAGTATTTAGATCTTTAATCCCTTTCAACTTTAGTTTAGTGCATGATGACAGACTTGGGTCAAGGTTTAGTTTTCGGCATCTAGAGAGCCAGTTTTTCCAGCACCATTTGTCAAAGAGGCTATCTTTCTTCCAGTAAGTGTGTTTGGCCTTTTTTTTTTTTGAAAGATAAGGTGGCTGAGTGTGTTTGTATTTGCTTCTGCATCTTCTAATCTATTCCCTTGATCCTCAGGTCTACTTTTTTGCCAATACCATGCTGATTTTATTATTGTAGCTTTGTAGTATAACTTTAGGCCAGGAATTGTAATGCCTCCTGCCCTGTGTTTGTTGCCCAGAATTGTCTTTGCAATTCTAGGTCTTTTTTGGCTCCAAATAAATTTTAGGAATTATTTCTCCAGGTCTGTGGGATATGTTGATGGTATTTAGATAGGAATTACATTAAATATGTATAACAATTTAGGGAGTGTGGCCATCTTCACATGTTGGTTCTTCTTATCCAGGAGCAGGGAATATATTTCCATTTTCTGAAATCTCCTAGAGTCTCTTTTTTCAGAGTACTGTAGCTTTCATTGAAAAGGTCTTTTAAACTGGGCATGGTGTTTCATGCCTGTAACCCCAGCACTTGGGAGGCTGAGGCAGATGGATCAGTGCAAGTTCGAGACCAGCCTGTGCTACAAAAGTGAGCTCAAGGCCATCCTGAACTGCATAGCGAGACCCTGTCTCAAAAAAGAAAGAAAGAAACAAAGAAACAAAGAAAGAAAAGGTCTTTTACTTCCTTAGTTAGGTTAATGTCCAAGTATTTCATTTTCTTCAGTGCTATCATAGAAGGTACTGTTTCTGTAATTTCTCTCTCAGTGTGTTTGTTATCTGTGTAGAGGAATGCCACTGACATTTTTGTGTTGACTTTGTAACCTGCTATGCTACTGAATTCATGTGTTAATTCTAGTAGCTTCTGCATGAGGTTTTTTGGGTCTTCCAAGGAGATTATCATGTCATCTGCAAATAGTGATAGTTTTACTTCTTCATTACCTATTCTTATTCCTTTTATTTCTCTTTATTGTCTGATGGCTGTAGCTAATGATTCCAGAACTATATTGAATAGGAGTGGTAAGAGAGGACATCCTTGTCTTGTGCCAGATTTCAGACTAAAAGACTTCAGTTTTTCCTCATTTAGAATTATGTTAACTGTGGGATTGTTCTAGATGGTTTTTATCAGGTTGAGTTAGAGGCCCTGTATTTTAATTTTCTGTAGGACTTGGAAATGAATGTGTTGGACTTTGTTGAAGGCCTTTTCTGCATCAATTGAGACCATCATGTGATTTTTGGCTTTGGCTCTATTGATATAGTGTATTGTAATTATAGATTTTTGTGTATATTGAACCATCCTTGCATCCCTGGGATGAATCCTACCTGGTGATGGTGTACAATATTCTTGATGACTTGTTGTATTCTAGTGGCAAGGATTTTATTGAGGATTTTTGCATCTATGTTCATCAGAGAAATTGGCCTGTAGTTTTCTTTATTAGTTGTATCGCTCTCTAGTTTTGGTATCAGTGTAATATTTGCCTTTAGGAATGATTTTGGAAGGATTACTTCCTTTACAATTTCATTGAAGAGTTTGAGGAGTGTTGGGATTAAGTCTTCTATAAATTTCTTGTAGAATTCATTGGTGAATCCATCAGGTCTCATAATTTTCTTTGTCGGTAGCCTTTTTATTACATTTTGTATTTCATTGGCTGTTATTGGGTTATTGAGAGTTCTTATATCTTCTTGATTCAGTTTGGGTATCCATTTCATTTATGTCTTCAATTCTGTGAGAGTAAAGATTGTCAAAGTAGTTATTTATGATCCTCTGAATCTCTGCTGTGTCTGTAGTAATTTCATCCTTTTCATTCCTTATTGTTTGAATTTGAGTCTTTTCTTTCCTCTTTTTGATGAGGTTAGCTTGGGGCTTATCAATTTTATTTAATCTTTCAACGAACCAGCTTTTGGATTCATTAATTCTTTGTATTATTTTCTTTGTCTCAATTGAATTAATTTCTGTTCTAATCTTCATAATTTCCTCGCGTCTTTGGGTTCTGGATTTTGTTTGCTCTTCTATTTCTAGTCAATTAAGGTGCTCCAAGAGAGTATTTATTTGTTCTGTTTTGTTTTTTTAATGTGTGAATTTAGAGGTGTAAATTTTGCTCTAAGAACTGCTTTCATTATATCCCATAAATTCTAGTAGGTTGTGTTTGAATTTTCATTAAATTCAAGATATGGTTTAATTTCTTGTTTAATTGCATCTGTAATTCACTGGTTGTAGAGAAGAGTGTGGTTAAATTTCCATGTATTTCTGGAGTTCTTGTGGTTTTTGTTGTCATTTATTTCGAACTTCATTGCACTGTGGTCAGATAACATGCATGGGATAATTTCTGTTTTTTTGCATATACTTAGGCATGACCTATGTACTACTATGTGGTCTATTTCTGAAAATGTCCCATGTACAGCTGAAAAAATGTGTATTTTGAAGTGGTTGGTGGAACACTCTGTGTATGTCCACTAATTCCAGTTGTTCCAAGTTCTGGTTCAGTTCTGCTACTTCTTTGCTAATTTTTTGTCTTCTTGACCTATCTTTTTTGGATAAGGGAGTGTTGAGGTCTCCTGTTAAGATTGTGGTATTGGATATTAGATTTTTTATGTCCATTAAGGTTTGCCTTATATAGCTTGCTGTTCCTGTGTTGGGTGCATACATATTTATGAATGTTACTTCTTTATCTTGAAGTTTTCCCATAACCAATATGTAGTGGCCTTCTTTATTTTTTTTGATCAATCTTGATTTGAAGTTTATACTGTCTGCAAACCGGATTGCTATCCCTGCTTATTTTCTGAGGTGCTGGTGCATGTAGTATTGTTTTCCATTCTTTCACTTTTAGTCTATGAGTTTCTTTATGAGTTAAGTGCATTTCTTTTATACAGCATATTGTTGGATTTTGCTTCCTTATCCACTTTTCCAGTCTATTTCTTTTAATTGTAGAATTGTGCCCAATTACATTTATGTTTATAATTGAATTGTATTGACTTATGATTGACATGACATTTATTTACTACTGTTTACCTTTTTTTCCCCTGTGTTTAATTGAGTACCCTATTTGGTGGGGTCTTTCTCTTCCCATTTCTTGAGTTTGAGTCGTTTTTGTCCCTCTCTAAAATGTTTTTTAGTATACCATGTATGGTTGACTTTGACATCATGAAATTCTTTTTTTTTTAATTTTTAAATTTTATTTATTATTTTATTCTTGTTTCAGAACCTTTATTTGTTTTTATTCACTCATTTTTATGGCCGGCTCAGCCCGCCCTCAGGGCATGGCTGGCGCAGCATGTGGCGCCGGGGATCGAACTGCGGTCCCTGAAGCCGCCCAAGCTTCCCCAAACAGGCGCTTCAGACCACTGAGCCATCCCGCCGGGCCCTTTAAACTATTTTTTTTTTAATTTTATTTATTATTTTTATTCTTGTTATGAAATTCTTTAGTTTTTCCTTGTCATGGAAGTATTTCACTTATCCCTCATACTTGTAAGAGAGTTTTGTCGAGTATTGCAGTCTGGGCTGAAATTCATTTTCATGGAGGACTTGAAGCACTCTGCTCCATGCTCTTCTTGACTGGCTGCTGTGAGCACTGGTCGAGAAGGTAGTGGAATCTGAACTCAGGTTGTTGATGAGTCAGTGAATGGACCAGGGCTGAGTCTGCTGGTTGCCCCAGTCAGGATGGCAGTGGGGTCCGAGTTGAAGTTCGGGGGTGATGGGTCAGGTCCGGGAGCTGGAATTTGGTCCGGACACCATGAGGCCAGTCAAAATGATGCACAGGTCCAAGGGTGAATGGTCAAGTCAGGGAGGTGGAGATTGGTCCAAGCGCTATGTGGCCAGTTGAAATGGCACGCGGATTGAAACTTTTTGTTCATGTTTTGAACCTAGATGACAATGAAAGCGTCCTTAACCTAGCATGGACACTTTTGTACCTCTATGTATAAAAAGTGTTTGTGTGTTCAGATGTGCATGCCAACCTCATAAAATGTGTTTAACAAACATTAGACATACATTTAAATAAATACCTCATATCTCAACTGTTTTTTGTTTAATTACACATCCAGTTTGAAAGCTTAGGAATTTACTGATAAAATAAAGATGAGAAGTAAAAGGTAGAATATTTAGTTCCAGCATCATGGCTAAAAAACAGTTACTCTTTTAACATTTTTTTTTTTTCCTTAAGTTGATCTATCTGTATTAGGCTTTTTTTTTTGGATTGGCTCAGCCAACCCTGAGGGTGGGGCTAGTGCAGCATGTGGTGCCAGGAATCAAACCGAAGTCCCCTGTGCCTGCCTAAGCTTGCTGGACTATCTCGCCTGCCCTGTACTAGTTTCTTTACACATAATATTGTAACTTTATTTTTATCTTAGAAAACGCTTTTTATTGGTCACTTCCTCATGTATTATCGTATTTTGGGCATTGGAAATACCATTAGGTAGCTCAGTGTGGCCTTGAACTCATGGTGATGCTCCTGTCTCGGCCTAATGAGTATCAGGATTACAGGACCACTATGCTTGTCCATATATTATATTTAAAAATGCTCCATAAACTTTGAGTTTAGCTTTCAACCTGTTCCTTATCACCCAAGACATGTCACCAAATGCCTGTGTTCCCTGTTTAGGGGAAATCTGCAGCTTCTCCTTGGGTACATCACCATCTGACTTAACTGGGATTGATAATTTGTCAACTGCTCTTATGGTCCTAGGGTGACTTTACTCTCACCATTCCTCAAGATCATAGGTATTTAATGTTAACTGGTTTCCCCCCCAGATTTCTGAATTTGCAGAAGTATTTTTTTAATTTTATAGGCAATTACATACTTTTAAGTATTTCTTTACTGAATAACATGAATAAAAGTATCTATTGATAAAAGTAGGTTGATAAAATTCAAGTACATTATTAGTAACATTGTCGTATATAAATGCTATAAATATGTCTGACACTGAACTTAAGGAGATATGGAGTAGATCACATATTCCTAAATGTAAAATTTTAATAGCATTACAATGAGTAAGACCTTTTTTTGAAAAAGGTGCTACTCTTCCTTCCCTCACATTCTGTGTTTTAGAAATGTCCATTTCCTATTCACAGAAGTCTTTCTTAGTCCTCAGGAACTGAAAAAAATGAAGCTGTGAATTCAACACTCTGATGAAGCTGATTGACATGAACAAACAATCTAGGACTTAAATATGTCATTTAAATGCTAAGATAATTTACTGTAGGAGATTGTTTTGGAAAATTATGTTTATTCTGCAAAAGAGGATAATGATACGGATTGGATCTGAATAGAATGTGTCCCCGAGCTTGTATGCTGAATGTTGGCCCTTATAGGACTGTTTTGAGGAGGTGGGACATGGCAGGGGTAGGACCAGTGGCCCATCAGCTATGAACTTATCAATGGTTGGCTCATTGTCACTTAGTAGTCAAAAGGTCTATGAAAGACCTATCTCTAAATATATGATTTTTCTTGGGCCAGCCAGATAGCTCAGCAGATTAAGGTGCCTGCTTAGGCAGACACACAGTCCAGGGGTATGATTGGGAGGCTGAAAAACAGGAAGGATCACTACAAGTCCAATCTGTATAATGAGACCCTGTAGACCCTGTGCTTAATACATGGAAAAAAAAAAAAAAAAAAAAAAAAAAAAAAAAAACATGACTTTTGGGACACAGTTTAGAAGTTAACCATAGTACTACCTCTACTTCCAGTGTTTAGAGAATGCTTAACTTGAGCTAGTGCAAGTGAATTTCTGTTTATTGCAACTAACTATAATTGAGTAGACAATACAGATGTTTCCCATTACTGTCTTTTGGCTTTACAACACTATAAACTATAGAAGTACAAAAGTAATGTTCAGAATAAAAGTTATCAAATAATGTAGAAATATTAAATATTAAATGAAAGATGGATATCTCAAGTTTCATTGTTTTCTTATATACATTCCTTTTGCTGTGATTGCATATCTTCATAGACATTCTATATTATGTATAAAGAACCCATTAATATGTGTATCTATTATCTACCTCTCTGTCTTTCCATCTGCATGTCTCTCTAATGTATGCCCACTCATTAACATTATTTCAATTTAAATATAATGTATTTTATTCTTCTCCAGACACAGGAAGCATCTCCTAAAGTCTATATAAGCACGTCAGTGTCTGAGACAGTCAACAATCGCCCTTTACTTTTCCTTTGAAGCAATTTAAATTCACTAACTTTTCCTTGTTAGATATATTTATTTTTGAAAATATTCTACCCATTTATTTGTTTTATGCAGAACCTCACTATGTACCTTGGACTCTTACTGATCTTCCCCAGTGCTGGAATTAAAGGCACGTGCCACATTGCCCCGTTGTGTCGTCACAGCACGCTGTACAGGGGCTCGAACCCAGGTCCTTTTGCCTGCGAGGCAGGCACTTAAACTACAAGCTACCTCCCTATCCCCTGTTAAATCTAATTAAAAATTACTTTTCTCTCTCTTGCTTTATCTCTCACAATGGCTGTTAATTAAGCACTTTATAAAAATCTCTAATGTTACATCACAGATATTTAGCCATTGTTATATCAAAATCTCGTCATCTGTGTAATGGTCTCACTGACTCATCCAATAATTTTTGTAGTATAATTTTTGAGATTTATTTGTTGGTAAATTTAGATTTAATTTATTAATTCTCAAAATTTCATTGTATGAATATTCTAAAATCTACTTATTCATTGTATTTTCACAAATTTTGTGTTGCTTCTAAGTTTGCTATTATAGACCATGCTCAAGAATTCTTTTTTTTTTTTAAGAAATTTTTATTTGATTTATTTTTTTTCTTGTTTCAGAACCTTTGTTTGTTTATTCACTCATTTTTATGGCCGGCTCAGCCCACCCCAAGGGCAGGAGCAGGTGCAGCATGTGGTGCCGGGGATTGAACCGTGGTCCCTGCAGCCACCCAAGCTTTCCCAAGCAGGCGCTTTAGACCACTGAGCCATCCCACCGGGCCCCCAAGAATTCTTAAGATACTTGTCCAACAGAGAAATTGCTTGGTTCCATAAAATACAGTTTTTAACACAAAGAAACCTCGTATACAGCAGGTCCCCAAAAATGCTTGAGAAGAATAAGTTCAATAATGTCTAGTATAGGTAAAGTCTTTTGAATATTTCCTAGAAAATATATACCAAGGAAAAGATATGAATGACATATTTGCAGATGGCATGCAAAGGAAATACTTAGCAGTTATTTGATTTACGCATTCAGAAAGGAACTAAGCACAACTAGGATAAACGACAACTCATTGCCATTATGTTTTTCCCTTGCTAGACCATCAAGCAAAGACACACTTATTCAGTCAAGCCCTTTCAAAACCTTTGGAGCAAGGACAGATGGGGACAAGTACAGTCAGTCAAATATTTGCCCAGCTGAGCTCTTCTGTCATGTTGGTGTCTTTATGGGTGGCACACAATTTTCCCGTCAAGTCTCTTTCCTTCTATTCTTATTCATTACATTCCAATTCACAAAGAATTTATCAAATACTTGTAAAGCAAATGAAGTCATGGCTGCAAAGTAGGTTATTGTCATTGATCACTGAAGAAAGCATATGAAGCCCACATCTTCTGTTAGGACACTAGTTGTGAGATCAGTTCTTACCAAACAGTTCGAAGGATTTGTAAGATGTGTAGAAGCCTAGACATTAAGAATTTGAGCATAGCAGCATAAGTGCCTTTCTGGCATGTGCAAGGTCCAAAGTTTGATCCCCAGTACCAAAAGAAACAAAAAAAGATAAAAAGAAATACAAGACTCTGAGCATAACTGTGATAATGACAACATCCATGCCATCACTTGTGGCCTAAGGGATGCCTAAGTTTGTTCACTATCTTCTCTTTGGGAATGAAATATTAAGTCAAGTGAATCCTGCCTTGAAATGAGACTCTTCCCTGTTCTCAGGGCAGGACTCACAGATGAGGGTACTTTTCTGGGTTTCTGCTTTTCTTGCATTGACATCAGTGACCTATCTCATTTTTCTCCCTTCAATTACTTCTAAAAGCTTAGGTTATACTTTTTGTTTGTGGGTAATTCTTGAGTCTATAGCTCAAATAAATCATAAGTGATCTTCCAGCTATGGTGACACATGCCTACAATCCCAGCATTTTGGAAGACTGAGGTAAGAGGTTCATAAATCTGAGGCAGCCTGGGGAATTTAGGGAGAATTTAAAAAGGTGGGGGTAGACTGGGAATGTAGAATGTAGCTCAATGTGCCAGGTTCAGATTCAGTACTGTTCTAGGAGAAACACAGCTCTCAGCTTCTTGGATATCAAGTGGCACCGCATTGAATAACAAAGTTGAGAACCAAAGTAAGTTAGAAGTGTTTTACTGGGAATAAGGAGATGAGAACAGCTCCTGGATATTCAGGAGTGGGCCCAAGTGGATGGCCACCAAGCATCTTTGTCAAGGGTGATTTATTCAGCGAAGTTACAATGCAGGTACAACAAGGATCAAACTGCAATCAACCTCTACGATGATGAGTATAGATACCTAGCTAATACTGATGTGCTAGGGAAATGAGTTGTATAGCAAGGACACATGGGAAGAACAAAAGGATTTTGGAGAAGGAATGGGTAGCTGCTCTGCTAACCCGCCTTGGAGACTGATGTCTGTCTGGACTTACTGGAGCAGGTGGTGCTAATTACAATATAAACTCAAATTATTGTTTATCCTTCAGCAAGGCATATAAGCCTGTCCTTTGCATCATTATCTTGAAGCCTGGCCATCAGCGGTGCCTTAAGAAGTCAGCATTCTGACATCTTTATTTTTGTGCTGACTTCTTTGAGAGCCCAATCCCTCTCTGACTGTGTATTAGTTTCTATCTCACTTAGCTTTCTATAACAGTATCATAAAAATGCGATTCTTGTGTATGTAGTTGGGTTATCTTAATTATGGCTTGGGCATTAGTCACAATCCTTTTTTATTTTTTAAAGAACAGAGAATAGTGTAAGAAAAAACAGTATTAGATATGATACAAGATTTGGCTAAACTATGTAATAGAAATTGATCAGTGATTGCTGTAATACATGAAGCTATCTTCAATTTAGCTGTTCAGATTATCAGATACAAAACATGATGCATTTCCTTCCTTCCTTCCTTCCTTCCTTCCTTCCTTCCTTCCTTCCTTCCTTCCTTCCTTCCTTCCTTCTTTCTTTCTTTCTTTCTTTCTTTCTTTCTTTCTTTCTTCGGAACCAGGGATTGAACTCAGGTTCTTGCACTTGTCAGGCAAGCACTTATCCTACTGAACTATCTCCCCAGATGCTCACATTTCTAATTATTGTATTTCACATCACCAATTTTTATTAGTGAGTTAGCAAGAACTACAATCTCTCCCAGTCACTCACTCACCCTTTTATATTCCAAGGCTCAGTGATATTTTGTTTCTATCTTGTTGCTAGTTCTATTACTTTTATATTTCTTATAGTAAAACGGTCTAAAACAACTTCCATGGTTAAAATTTTTGAATTAAATCCAGTAGGTAGTGACTTGTTGATCCAAAATATTAGGAACTCTCATACTAGAGGTTTATCTGAGCTCAGCTACTTTATTTCTTATTTTCTCTTTGTAATATCTGTTTGATAGGCACTAATAATACCATGAGGTCTAACTCAAATGCTTTCTGCTATGTTTTCTTTAATAATATTTTTGGACTGGAGAAGTAGCTCAGGGGTAGAGTATTTGTGTAATATATGCAAGGGCCTGAGTTTAATTTCCAGCAGAACAAAATAACAATAAAAAACTAAGAACATATTAAGTTATAAAATTATAAGTAATATATGCTTATACTGGTAGAGTGGGGATATAGATTCATCACTTGATAGAATTTCCAGAAAAAAGTAGAGAATGCCCAGCTAAGTGAATTTAAGAAACTAAAAAGATTTTCAGTATAAGTTTGTCATGCTGTGCAACATTTGGGATAGACTACTATGAAAAATTATTCATTGTTTATATTTAGAATTACAATTTTATACAGTTTAGTTTACTAAATCCTATAATCCTATTTCTTGAGTTGAAGAATTTCACAGATGTCAGCAGGCATTGTTATTCTTCAAAAGTTACTACCTCCTACAATACTATTCTGCTGTCATATAAATGGGACTACACCCAAGGTCTGGTACAATCTAGTAATCATTAAGGGTGGTTAGTGTCTGACAAAGACTCGTACTCTACTTGATCAAAGTGTAGTCAGGTGAGTGAATCTTCTCTGAGGCCTATCTGTGTTCTTTGAAAAATTCAAGGGGCTTAGGCAGATAGCTCAGCAGATGGGGAGGGGTTCGATTCTCTGGCATGCTGTGCTAGCCCTGCCTCTGGAGTGCACTGAGACAGAGATTAAGACTGAGCATGTGGTATGTGCCTGTAATCCCAGTGTTTGGGAAGCTGAGAACAGGAGAATCACTACAAGTCCAATTTGTGTAATGAGACCCTGTAGATCCTGTATTAAATACATTTTTTAAAAAGAAAATGGAAAACCCAGTGTTTGCAAAATTTTGCTTAGTCTATTTAGCAAAAATTTCTTCACCTTCAACCCTGATTACCCAGTATCTCACTATGTTTTTCACCCTCCACCTTGCCCCAGATGTTATGCATTGGTTATATCTGAAACAACTAGAGTCCTGCTAGGGTTAGTCGGTCTGAATCTTCCCGTTAACCCTGGTGTTTCCACCTAGAAATTTTCTACCCACTAATCCCACCTGCTCCTCAGCTGTAGTTTCTTATTTGCTCACATGTGTGCTTAGAGTTGAGCTCAATTTGTCTCCCCTCCACTTCAAGAGACTATGGCAGGAACCCCTATAACTGTTACTATGGTCCTGAATAAAGTTTTTCTCACTGTGCTGTACCAAGCATCTTTGAAAATTGTTTTCTTTAACATATCCAAGAGGAGGAGGCTTTTGATGGATTTTAATATGCAGTTGATTTTGCATTACTCAGTGATCATTAACCAATGATTTTTGTAAGATTTCGAAAAGAATCACATTTCTCCTCAAAACCTTCTGTTTTCCCTAAAATGTGTTAATTCATATGACCAGTCTTGGGCTCAACTTGTTTTTAATGAGTCAGATCCTGTTTTGTGACTCTCAAAAAGAAGATGTTAAATTTCTTTGAAAGGCAGATTAAAAAAGAAAGGAAGCATTCCTCAGTGAAGGGGAGATTCAGCATGGGAATTCTCATAGTTACTTTTCTCTTGTCACTGAGACAAAATACCTGACACCCACAGTGAAAGAAAGATGGGGTTAGCTCACAGTTTCTGGAGGTTTCAGTCCACAAGCAGCTGGTTCGTAGGCAGGTGGCATGGCCTGTGGGCAACAGTTCATGATGGCAGAAGACAGCAAGAAGAACGAGCAAAAGATGGGCAGAGAAAGCTTCGTTTCCTTCCTTACATGGTATGCACGCTATCTGCCCTCGGGCAGATGTACGCTCACACCATCTCCCTGCCCTCCTCTTGCAAAGGCTGAAGATGATTGCAAAGTAAGGATCCTGTTGCTGCATAAAGTTACTTCATAACTGAAACCTCGCTAGATCAGAGATAGCCACACTGTAGTGCCGATCCCTAACAATTTTTACCACTCTTAGGAATAAGCTACTTGGCTGCTCAGTATTGACTGATTAGGACACTGCCTTATGCAGCTGTGGATTGATACATTTTAGGGGACACTCCCCTCATCTTGTTTTTTAGAGATCCTCAGCTGGATATCTGGTTTAATTCAATAATCTACTTTTTCTGTGACCCACTGAGAAGGAAGCCAGGCAAATTGCTATAGGAAAAGACACTGCTTTTCCTCATTTCCTTTCAATTCATTGAGACTGTTGTAGCTTGATTTCAGTATTTTGGGGGAAGATGTAATGATGTTTTGTTTCTTACAACAATGAAAAACTGGACTTTTGAATTCTGCTTAAAATATAGAAAGGCGTGAAGCTGCATTGTCCCTATACTAACAATAGCAAAAATTCACACAGTCTCAAAAATGATATACTTTCTTAAACCTGTCAGAGAACTGAGTGATTGGCCTCTCTGAGTAGAGTCGAGGCACATTAGCTGTTGGATCCTGAGGAGAATATGAAGGGATAAGATGGCTTCTATGAAAAGATATGGGAAGAAATCTGCTAAAATTTTAATACATTCTTAAAGATTAAATGTGATTAGCATATCAATTTTGAGTAAATGAGAGGCCCAGTTAGAAGGATGGTGTACAGTCATTCCCACAGCATTGTACACTTGATACTCACAAAAGAAACTGGGTTAGTAGAGGAGACCAGATGAGTCACAGAAACAAAGGAAACTTTGGTTGCTGTAGGGACAGAGACAGGAATGCTAAGAGCCCTATTTCCAAGGCCCAGACACAAAATTCTGAGGCCTAGTAAGGCTAGACCAGAAGCATAAAATTTTATCTCAGCCAGGCGCATTAGGCCAGCACCAAATAAAAGCAGTACGCATCTACCTGCTGAGGGAGTGGGTGAGAGCTTAAAGACATGCTCTCTAAGGAACTTTAGGGGCTGATGGAATCTGGGCAGGGGAGGTGGGGGGTCACAGGGATCCTGAGAAAAGCCCTCTGTCACCTTCATATTAAGTTAAAATGTTTCATTATAAGTGCAAACCCATCACTGGAGGAATATGAAGACTCACAGGTGCTCACAGTTAATGATCGCCACATGAAAATCCCAACGAAACTTTACAGATTGGAGGAAGAATGTTTGAGAAATCAATTACTTGGCAGTATACATTTTCAGTCTTTCCTTTCTTACACCTGAATCAAGGTTTTTGATTGGAAGAATGTGTGTGTGTGTGTGTGTGTGTGTGTGTGTGTGTGTGATGTATGTGTGTGATTTTTATTCTTCCTATAAGAAAGAAAAAATCCAATTAGGAGAGTCCTATGCCTGCTTCCATCCTCTGATGCAGTTGTTTTGGTTTGATTTTGTATCCCCCTCCTGTTCCTTGTACCAGTGTTCATGCTGTTGCAGCCAGACTGACGGCTAAGGCTAGGTATATTAGAGGAAAGTATTGCCAGTGGGATGATGTTTTTCAAATATTACATACTGGAAAATATGTAAAGGCAATTTGGCTCAGTGAAACTTCTTTTAAGCAAAATCAGTATGACACAAATGAGGTTAAATGTTAAGGTTATATTTTTTAAAGCAGTATTTCCCTAGATTCTCTAGTACATTCTGTATAAATTCTGTATATTCAGTGAACATTCAAAAGAGGCTATAGAATAACTGAAGTGACAATTCAGTTTTCAAGGTGAAAGTTATTTATAGTTGTTCTAAGAAGGTTCACTGCTTTATATTTGCATGTAAACACAATAGTGTAGTTAGGAAAAACAAACTTAAACATGTTGATTACAATATAATTTTCATCACTTCATACATGAGTATTCCAAGATTTCAAATTCCATTTTAAACTTTGCACATGCTCAGAGACAGAGAACAGTAAACATTTACTTATACTGTTCTTTGGATTTTCAACTGAAAAAATGTTGATTGCTGAATCAAGCTTGGGATTGAAGATTAGTCTGAAAGCATACAGATGCAATTTTTCTTAAAAAGGCAAGCATCACCCCAAACAACTCATTTCTGTCTAAATATTGAATAAAAACAGTTGACAATTTGACTTGATTTTATACCTTGTAATGTAGGTCTACTCCATGAAAAGTAGAAAAATGACCTCAATTAAAGTTTCCTTCATTGTAGAGAAGCTGGAAAAGAGATACTATGAAAAAGTTAACATTTTGTTTTGAAGGATGGTGGTTGTAGAACTCAAACTGTTACCTATAACATTAGAGTCTTAATGTGAGAGTCTGATGCTCTGTCAGTGTTTCTTGACATACTGAGAAAGATGAAACAAAGGAACATTCACACTACATCACATCTTTAAGTATCAACCTTCATCATAAGCTCCTTAGGAAAGTGATGGCCTTAGCTTTATACATACAGTTTAAGGCATAGTTTTTAAACATATAAATAAAATATTAATATATAAATATGTTTAGAAGAAAGGGGGATGCTTCTATATCAAAAGAAACAGTCAGATGTGAGATATAAGTAGGAGAACTTGGAAGACAGAAGAAAAAGAGAAATATCTACCTGTATCATAAGAGATACCATTAAAATTTTCAGTTTAGGTTTAGAGCAGTAGGTCCTTGGCTGGTCCTTGTGGGCCATAAGAATCACGAACACCTTTCTCCAAGCCCAATGTTATAGAACAATCTACATGCTAGCCCATTAACAGATTCCTTGCTCTTGTTGTAAGGTAATAGTTCCCCTCAAGCTGGATTTTTCAGTACACATTCTTAGTTAGTCTTTGGGGTAGGTACTTAACATTCTGGTCCAGTCTTCATGGATCCAGAAGTGAAATGTCCATAGGCTTTGCCATCCAGTGCTTTCCAGCCAGTACTTTCCTCCGAGCTTGTACATAGCATCTCTGGCCAGTAGCTATAGTAGAAAGGATGTTCACCTTTGTTTCAACCAGAAAACAATTTTAATCTAGACTTGCCCATCACAAACGCTACCACACTGGGAAATTTGTTAACTTCTGTGAACTCCAGTTTAACCATCCGTGAAAAAGGGAAAAGATAATAATACCATAGAGGTGTTACGTAAAATGAATATGAGAATATCCAGCCATGCATTATATAAAATAAATGTCCATTATGCCATTAAACAATGGCTACCTTTATTGTCTCCTGGCTACAGTCAATCGCTGAATTGGTAGTTGTCCCATAATCATGGAGAGCTCCTGTGCTTGGTTCACTGGCTACTCTTCTTCCCCAGGACCTGACATTATCCACTCAAGTCTCCTGTTATTATTATTCCTATGGCGCTTGTTAGCAACCAGTTTTCAGGGACTAAATGCCCTGGTATCCATCCAATCTGATTCCTCTTGCTATTTCTTTGTTCTGCTCTATGTTTTAAATCTTAAATTACAAGCAACTTTTTGTTTATTTCTCTACTTGTCCTTTTTTAAAATTCCTTATGTGCCTATAGTAGCTTCCAAAACAATTATGAGTTTAGTACACTAAACACTTGCTATTAAACATACCAGTTTCACCCTCTAAATTTCTGTCTATTCCTTATGGCCCAATGCTTGAGACTCACACAATATTTTCTTCTCCTTTGTTTCTTATTCTCATTATGTACCCACTCTAGGAAGTCTATGTGTAATCTTACTTTTCTGCTGATGCAAATATGTCAGTTATATTTATTGCCGATATTTTAAAAATCTGTCTTATTTGTTTTATTTTTCTTTAACTATTTATTAGCACACATTTGCAGTATATTTTGACCACATTAATTGTGGAGATCTGTACATGTACATGACATACTTTTTTTTTTTTTCTAGTGTCATTTATTTATTTTTGCAAACCTGGGGATTGAACTCAGGCCCTTGAGTTTGCTAGGCAAGCGCTTATTCTACTAAGCTATCTCCCCAGCCACTACATGACATATCTTAGTTCTTTTTTTAAATTCATTTCCCCTCTCTTTCTCCTCCCTCCATCTTTGACCTCTCCCATGAACCCATGTCTTTGGTACATAATAATAATGCTTGGGACTTGGTAAAGGTACATAACATACTGCGTTTCATTATTTATCCTCTTTCTTCTCTGTCCCCTCCTTCCATCTTTTATTTCCTTTCACATGTGCTAAAGATCCAACTCCGTATATGCTGTTATTTCTTTTATTTCATTCTTTGTTTGAGTTTCTCATATAAGAGAAAGCTTGTGAAAGATAAGCTGTTCCACTTGGTTTATTGCGCTTAACATTATAACCTCAAAGTGTATCTATTTTCTTACAATTTTCTGTGGTTAGGTATATAGGCTACTTCGAAGATGCAGCTATTGTGAATTGTGCAGATATAAACATAGATATGCTTGTATCATTGCATATGATGCCTAACTCTTTTAGGAATACATGCAGATAGGGAATAGCTTGGTCAAATGTTTTGTTTCAGCTTTTTGAGAAATTTCCATACTGATTGCCATCGTAGTTGTAATGGTTTACGTTTCCACCAACAAGGAGAACGATTTGGGCTGGGGAGATAGCTCAGTGGAATAAGTGCTTGCCTGGCAAGCACAGATTCCTGAGTTCAATCTCTGGTACCACACACACACACACACACACACACACACACACACACACACACACACACAAGATTCTTTTACTCTGCAGCCTTGCTAGTGTTTGTGATGTGACTTCTTGACAATAGCCATTCTTCCTGGAATGAGACAGAATGTCAGTGTTGTTTTAATTTGCATTTCTTGAATGGCCAGTGAAGGTAAACATTTTTATGTAATTATTGCCATTCGCAGTTGCCCATTTTTGACTTTTTATTTTGGAAAGTCTAAGATTTTGAGTTCTTTATTTTAGATATTAGTCCTTTTTCTGAGAAAGAGCTGGTAAAATATTTTTCCCATTTTTCTTTTCTCTCTATTGGGTGTCCTCTTTGCTATGCCAAAGCTTTTTAATTTGGCAAAATCCCTAAATGATGTCCTTTGTTAAATAGAAATTTTTCTTATGCAGTTGAATTATAGAGTTTTCTTTAATAATTAGTGTTTTTTGTGTCTCAAAATTTTGTTGCTCACACGATAATTATGATGAATTTCTTATTGGAAATTCTTATATTCTTTGGGAAACTAGATGACAAGTATATTTAGCATCATCTACTGAGGAATAGTTAGGTCAAATGAAATGTTTTATTTATTAAAAATTAATAGCTTTTTAGCACAAGGACCTGAGTTCAATCCCCAGGTCCAGGAAAAAAAAAAATAATAACTTTAAATTTTTAATTTAAAACTTGTTTTAGTTACTCTTCTCTCGTTGCCGGCACAAATACCCGACATTGAAAATGAGGGAAGGAAAGGTTTATTTAGCTCACAGTTACTGGAGGTTTGAGTCCATATTAAGCAGGCTCCAAAACAGAGGCATGCGGCAGAAAACAAGCTTTCATGGTGGCAGCAAGAGTGCAGGGAGAGAGCTAGCAGCAGCTCAAGCAGCTAACTTCTCTTCTTTTACATTGAAATGCAAATCCCCTGCCCCAAGGGAGAGGCAGCACGCATTTTCACAATAATCAATTACAAATTCCAGAAACCTCCCCATGACTGCTTGAGGCTTTGGGGGGGGGGGGTTGACACCTATACACAAACCATAACAAAACTGCCACACTCCAATATGCAAATGGTTCATTATTGAGAAATCAGTGTACTGATTTCCATAGTAGTAGTAGCAGTTTGTTTTTACCAAGAGTGAAGAAAGGCTTTTTCTCTGCAGCCTTGCAGCATTTGTTGTGTGATTTCTTGACAATAGCCATTTTTCCTAGAATAAGATAGAATGTCAATGTTGTATACTTTTATTAAAAAATCAATTGATTAAATATATGTCCTTCTATGTGATTCATTCTATAACATCAATGTATTTGCCACTATTTATAACAATACCTCTCTTAAAAGATAAATATTCAAGATCTATATATTTCTGCATGTTTCGTGAGCAGGAGCATTGATCAGAACTTTTTACTGTAACACTTATTCAAGGACTTTTATATCAAATACCACTGGAAGTGAAGATAGTATCTATCTCCACTAAAATAATCAGACTAATTCACAACCCAGTGTACTAAATACAGCAAATCCCTGAATCACTCCTATATCCATGTCAGTTTATTGCCTACTGTAAACACATTTTGATTTCCCAAAATTCAGGATTTTTCTTCTGCAATGTACTCTGCTGTGTGTGGAAGTATCACTTGCCCATCTTTGCATCTCTGTCTTGTGGGAATTTGTGCTCAGCAAACTGATGCTAATGCTGACATCTGACTCTAGCAATTTCTATGAGGAAGAAATGATTTTGTCTTTGACTCCAGAGTACTGTCTTTCGCCAGCATCCATGAAACTCTGGTGTTTTGACTAATCAGCTTTCTAGTGAAGTAAAATAGTAGATCTTCACTCTTTCTGATAATTGCTATCTTGTTTTATGGCTTTATATGTAAAGAAATCAAGTCATACATGATAGTAACACTTTACTGTTGTGAAAAATGTATTTATTTAGGTATATTTATCCCCACAATTTATTTTTGTACTATTACAAATGGTACTTTAAGAGAATCTCCTTTCAATTATTATTATTATTATTATTATTATTATTATTATTATTATTTTTTTTTTTTTTTTGTGTGTGGTACTGGGGATTAAACTCAGAACCTTACATTTTGCGGGACAAGTACATATTCTACTGAGCTATCTCCCCAGCCCCTCAATTATTGATATTTAATGCATAGAAATATAAATTAAATTTGTATAATACATTTTACCTTATATCCCTATTAAAATCACTTATCAATTCTAGTAGATTATTATTATTAAATATAAAATAATACCTTTTTCTTGTTAAATTTTGACTCAATATGTCTCAAAATTCTGTGACTGATTGTTGTTCAATTTGCTTCCATTAAGGAATATTGGCCTTTCTGCCGGAACCGCCATCTTCCAGTAATTTGTCCAAAAGACTAACACAAAGGACAAGAGGAGGGGAACCCGTTATATGTTCTCCAGGCCCTTTAGAAAACATGGGGTGGTTCCTTTGGCCACATATATGCGAATCTACAAGAAGGGTGACATTGTATACATCAAGGGAATGGGTACTGTGCAAAAAGGAATGCCTCACAAATGTTACCATGGCAAAACAGGAAGAGTCTAAAATGTTACCCAGCACGCTGTTGGCACTGTTGTAAACAAGCAAGTTAAGGGCAAGATACTTGCCAAGAAGATTAATGCACATATTGAGCATATTAAACATTCAAAAAGTAGTGATAGCTTCCTGAAACGTGTCAAGGAAAATGATCAGAAAAAGAAAGAAGCCAAAGAGAAAGGTACTTGGGTTCAACTGAAGTGCCAGCCTGCCCCTCCCAGAGAAGCACACTTTGTGAGGACCAATGGGAAGGAACCTGAGTTGTTGGAACCTATTCCCTATGAATTCATTGCATAAACTGCCATTCACCACCTAACTGGCAGCTTAAGTGTTCTAGGTCCTGTATAAAAATAAAATTGCCCTGTGTTGTAAGGGTGATTTTCTTAGTTGAAGAGGTATGTGGTGCCTTCTTACCTCAAACATATCTCAGCAGATTTTCACTGTAGTGAGCAATTGTGTCTGGTCTTTACTCTTCAGTGTTTTCTTGCTGAAAAGTGTTGCTGAGGTATTGTACAGGTGTATACCCAAATATTTATAAAATATTTATATTGGCTTGAAGATCTTGCAAATCACCATTGGGAAAAGATGTATCCAAATAAATGGAAGTCACTTCAGAAATAAATGTAAGACCATTTCAGTTAAACAAATTGTTTAAAGCACCTATTTAAAAAAAAGGAATATTGGATTAAAAAATTAATAACTTTATTTATTTTTTTAGCTTATTTTTTTAGGGAAGGGTCTACGGGGTGTTCAGGGTCTTACTATTCGATCAGACTCAGTGATCTGCCTGCTTACAGCCTCCCTAGAACTGGGATTATAGGCACACACCCCTATGCACATTCTCAATTGCCTTCTCAGTGGGCCCTGGGGGTAGGGCCAGTACAGCAGGCTGGAGGATCCAATCCCTGGCTTCTGCTTGCAGGGGCTTTTAAAAAATTAATAACTTTAAGGTTTTAATTTAAAACTGTCATATTCTAAGATTCAAATGGTCCACAACATATATTCCTTTAAGTTTTCCATCTAGTTTCCCCTTTCTTCTTCTTCTTCTTCTTCTTCTTCTTCTTCTTCTTCTTCTTCTTCTTCTTCTTCTTCTTCTTCTTCTTCTTCTTCTTCTTCTTCTTCTTCTTCTTCTTCTTCTTCTTCTTC